>JAQZBX010031935.1:0-26092 GCA_029593785.1 Cabassous unicinctus
CCCGTTTCGCCCCCCTTGGAAAGTGTTCTCCAAAGACAGGGCTCTGACACTTGCTTTCATTTATACTTAAAGTACAGTCAGGCCTAACACGGCCAGGGTCATGTTGAAATGTACCAGATGTCTCTGATTTTACTTCGATTAATCTAGCTCTTAGATGGGAGACGGATGCACTGGGAAGAATCCTACTGAATTGCATTCTTCTTTTTATACATAGCTAGGGATTTCTACAAATTAAACAATTTCAGAACACGAATTATATTTTTACAATTTCGCTGGCTGAGGGCATATTTCAAGATAACGGTGTATTATACATATAAAAATGGAATCGACCTGATAATCAAGAAATTAAGGTATGCCTCGGACTTTGTCATCTGCGGCAGTGGAGGGCAGCACTGGCATGTATGATCTGTGATTGAAGTTTTCCTTTACAGCAAATTTATATTTTAAAAACAGTAAAGTCAGTTTGTATTACCAGAACAAATATCTAGGACAGGGCAGGAGAAAGCTACCCAGGGAAAATCAGCCTGGGATTAAACTTTGCCAGAAGTAATTTATGTATGGACAAACCAGACTGATTTTATTTTAGCTGTAGTTAATATGTCATTCATACTATTTTTTTTTCCTTCCATGAAGAGAAGCACTGTATTCTGTAACTAAACAGAAAGTAGATGAGCGTTTTTCACATATATGGGTTGTGTAACAATAATTGGAACTTGGAATGCCTTATTTCATAACTATTTTAAACAGTGGTTAAATTCTCCAAGGAGTCCAAAGAACAATCATGCATAAAATACAGGTTTCCCATACACCCCCCATCACCAACACCTTGTGTTAGTGTGAAACATTTGTTACAATTGATGACAGCACATTTTTGTAATTGCATCAGTAACTTAAGTCCATGGTTTAACTTAGGGTTCACTCTTTGAGTAGTGTAGTTCCATGGATTTACAATTTTTTTTTAAATTTTGTTACCATATATACAATCTAACAATTCCCCTTTTATTAGTGTTCAGATATATATTTCAGTGCTGTTAAATTCACAATGTTGTGCTACCATCACTACCATCCATTACCAAAACATTTTCAGCATTCAAAATAAGAATCTTGTACATTTTAAGCTTTAACCTCTCATTTCCTATCCCTACCCCATCCCCTGGTAGCCTGTGTTGTAGATTCTGACACTGTGAGTTTGCTTATTCTTATAATTTCATATCAGTGAGATCATAACAATAATTACCCTTTTATGCCTGGCTTATTTCACTCAACATGATGTCCTCAAGGCTTATCCATGTTGTCGCATGCATCAGAACTTTTTTATGGCTGAATAATATTAGCCTTGTATGTATATACCATGTTTTATTTATCCACACATTGGTTGATGGACACTTGGGTTGCTTCCGTGTTTGAGCAATTGTGAATAATAGTGCTATGAAAATCGGTGTGCAAATGTCTGTTCCAGTCCCTGCTTTGAGTTCTTTTGGGCATATACCTAGTAGTGGAATTGCCTGGTCATACGGTAGTTCTATACTTAACTGTCTGAGGAACTGGTAAACTGTCTTCCAAAGCCAAAGGGCCTTAAAAATTATTTTTAAACTCAAAATGTAATTATGTTGGGTATTGTGGGTGGAGAGGAGGAGATAGGGAAGAAGAGAGGGGGATTTTTTTCTCTTTCTTAGAATCAGGGGTAGTTCTGGATCAAATATAGAGCAAGCTTTTTGGTCACCGTGATCAATTAAGACAAAATGTTTGTAAACTCAAAGGAATTTCTTGGTCGTTCATGTATTTTGGCATAAGAAGTCTATGTAGAGACAGCTCTTCCTGTCAGGCTGCCCAAAGAGATGTTGAAAGTGTACTGTGTGTCCCAAATGAAAGATATGGGCACAAGTTCACTTTCCGGCAGACGTATTTTGATTGTATACTGGATGCCAGAATTGTACTGGGGCTGGGGTCTTTTGTGCCTCTTTCCTCAGTGGATAGAGAGATGTTAATCAGGTAACCACATCCATGAGGTAAAATGACTGGAGTGAATAGGTGCTCTGAAGGAGAGGTAAGTGGTTCACTGAGGAGTATAATAATTTAACCATACTTGTCTGGGGAAGGTTTTCATAAAGAGAACCTGAGGTGTGAGCACAGGTAACTAGGCTTTGGAGGAGTTAAGGGGGTTCTGGTTAGAAGGAAAGCATGTGCCAATGCCCCGAGCCCCCAAAAGGCCATTGTGGCTGAGCACATAGAGAGGAGGAGCAAGAAGGGAGAGGAAGCCAGAGAGGCATGATGGGCAGAGCACACAGGGTTTTGTAGAGTTGACTCAAGTTTGGGAACCCATTGAAGCGCTTGAGTAAAATGGTGACTGATCTCATTTTTCTTACTGCTTTCTCTTCTCCCATGACTGTCTTAGGGACAGGCCAACATCTGACTTAGGACCTTTGCACTTGAGATTCCCTGGCCCTGGACTGCACTTCCCCCCAGATACCTGCCTGTAAATTTTTCACTCTCTTGCCTTTTTGAGATCTTGGCTCTAATGTCATGCTCTCAAGCTCTGCCTTCTCAGGGAGAACTTGCCTGGCCGCCCTGTTGCAGAGACCCTCCTTCCCCTCCTCCTCCCTCCGCTTTATTTTTTCTCCCAAGCACTTAGCACCCATCACACCATAGATTTAATCTTTTTATTTTGTTTATTGCTTGCCCTCCTCTCTCTAGTTCCTACTGAAATTAAAGCCCAACAGGGCAGGGTTTTTTGTTTGTTTTGTTTATTCATGTATCTCTAGCATGGCTTGCAGTGTCTGGCATACAGTATCATTCAATAATATGTATTGAATGAATGAATGAATGAATGGATGGAAGGAAGTAAAGAAGAGGAGATGATCAGATTTGCTTCCATGTGGAGAACTGATTGGAGTGGTGGAGATTTAAGAAAGGATATGGGAAGACCTCTTCAGAGTCTTTTTTTTTTTTTTTTAATAATAATTTTTTTTTTAAAAGACACTTAGATTACATAAATGTTACACCAGTGTCTGTTTTAATAGTCTGTGGTGCAGATCGATTGGCTTAGGGTAGTGCTGGTGACATTGGAGAGATTTGGATGAAAGATATTTCCACCCTTTTGCATGGTTGTCAAGGGAACAGAGGAAAATAAAAGAGTAAAGGACTCTGGGTATGTTGGGAAGGGATCCATCTCCTTCCATATTCAAGGAACTCTACTCTCAGATCAATTCTAGGTCTGAGGCTGTGTGAAGGATGCCATTGGTATTGTAAGCCTGCTTTTGGGACTTGTTTTGCTTCCTTGATGTAGTGAAGGAGAGGAGATCAATTCTAGGTCTGAGGCTGTGTGAAGGATGCCATTGGTATTGTAAGCCTGCTTTTGGGACTTGTTTTGCTTCCTTGATGTAGTAAAGGAGAGGAGGCTGCTTAAAAATTAGTCCCCCCTTCCCACTTTTCTTAAAGTCTATGGATGTACTTGCAGGAGAAGCTTCATGTTTAAATCTGTGAATTGAAAGAGTAAAGTATTGATATTTTCACTGTGATGTGTTTTAGTTTCTGATCAAGGAAAAAAGGAAATTGCTTGACACTAAACCTTTTTTGTACGTGTTTTTGGTCATTTAGGAGTATTAATGCAAAAATGCCGTGGTAAGGATATGCAAAACCTTGGAAAATATTATATTGCTGCATCCTATGTAAAGTATCTGGAGTCTGCTGGTGCAAGAGTTGTACCAATCAGGTATGGTTTGTTATAAAAATTGCTATTCATTATCTCTAAAATTAAGGCTCTCTATGATTGCATTGTTTAAATATAGTAACATTGCACCTAATTTTTGCCACAAACATAATGCTTAGGTCTCTCATTAGATTGCTTAACATATGAATCTAAGTGTATCTGTAACATCATTCAAGGTATGTCACAGGCATTAACATCAAGAATGAAATGATAATTTCCTTCACCCCAGAATAGGTGCTCCTCATCAGATAGCATGAAAGTAGTGGTGTAAAAGAATCTACAACTTAACTAGGTTTATTCCACATATTAGGATCAGGGAACACTTAGGGAATCAAAGAGCAATTTATTTAGAAGATGGCTCTCTTTTTTTTTGTTATATTTATTAAAATAACATTCACATAACATAAAAATCACCATTTTAATGATTTAAAAATGTACAGTTCAGTGAGTCCCCCCAACCCCCCTTTTTAACCAGTTTTAAGTGTATACATCCATGCTATTAATTACACCCACAATATTATGCTGTCATCACCACCATAGAAGATGACTCTTAAAATACCTTTGCAATTTACTTTTAAAAGGTTGTTGCTTCAGTATATAATATTGGTATTGCTGTTTTAAAAGAGCTACATAACTTTTGTCATAAAATGATCCCATCTCATATTTTGATTTTTAAAGAGTTGAATTCAAGAAATTTTTATCTTGTCAGCCAAAATTAAAATTAGTGAATTATAGAATCTCCCAGCACCCCCATTTTATCAATTATAAGTGACTTCACACACAAACCACAACTATTTTCTCTATATGACCTGTCTTCATAAATAATTTTGCATTAAAATTTATGACAAAGTATAGTTCAAATAGAACATTAAGATACCCAAAATGCAAATATTGCAGACATGTACCACAAAATCATCTCATGTTTAGATTCATGAGAATTGTCTTCTTTGCTTGATCTTTTATGTTTAATTGAACTGTCTCTACCTCAAGATGAAATTTAGGTTTGACATGAGTCTTGAAAATTTTTTATTAGCAGATTTAATTTTTCAAACGAAGTTTTATTTGGAACATAAATAACACCAGGATTTTATGGCTGAGGAGGAGGCTCCTGAGAGGCTTCTGATCAGTGTTTCGACATTTTGATCATGGAAGCTTTTTATGCAATGTATTCTTTTAGGAGGGTAGTCAGTGCTAATGAGATGCTAATTACCTAGGAGAAACAAAAGGCAGGTAGACTAGTTCAGAGACTGTTGCAGTAGGGTATGAAGCAATGAGAGCTTGGTTGAGGGCAGTGGTGGTAGGACCGATATGTAAATGTTCTTTTAAAAAAAATCAAGAAAACTTGATGACTAATAGAATGCAGGGGCCCAGGAAGGGAGGGTACAGATGGGAGTGACAGAAATTTTGAAATTTCGAAATTTCATGCCTTGCACAATGCTGAAATTTTTGATAGAGGCACACAATGAGAATGTGACTGTCAGCAGACAGGTTTATTTCCAGTGTAGAAAGATATGTCTGAGTCGAGTTTGCAGACCACAGTGTTTGATTCAGGACACCAAGTCTTGCTGCAGCAAAGGAAGCCAGATCACTTGCAAGAACGAAGGAGCTTTGGGGTTTTGGGCATGGCAAAAGATTTTTATAGACATAAAAAGAAAGTTAACTTCACTCCTACTGATTGGACGAGGGTTTTATCTGTTTTTTTTTTTCAGGGCAGGTGGGCTTTATTTTTTATTGGGGCAAATGTAGTGAACCAGAGGCTTGATTGGCTATCTGGGTCAGCTGTCTTAGTGGGGAATTTAAAATTTCAAAAGATATCAAGAGGGAGTTAAAGAGGAAGGAGGGCATGGGTTTTTTGGTCTCTGAGGGGTCCCCAGGGCTTTCTCTATATACTATAATCTTATTCCCAGTTTGGGTTCCCAAAATTCATTTTAAGGTATATTGCTAGAAATTAGAATCACATCCTATAGAAGCAATGTAATATACCAGGGCTTAATTCCCAGACATGCCTGGAAAAGATTACTTAATATGAAACCAAAATGATCATACTGATAGTGTTTGTTCATTTCTGAATTTTGCACGCCAAGAGCCATCTTCTGCAGTTTAGCAGGGAAAAGGAGAAGGATGGGAGCTAGACATAATTCTGAAATTGGTAAAGAAAGTTGTCAGTGGTCTCCTTCAGCCTTCTTTCTGCTACCTTCTCCTCTCTCAGGTGCCTGGTACCCTTGGGTTTTTAAATTCCCACTGTGGAACTAGTGGATTGTGAGATCCTACTTCCAGAGAGATAGCATGCTAATAGTCCACGGGCTGTTTTTGGTCTAAAAATATGTGTAGTTCACATAGCATTTTAAAACATTTTAAAAATCAGAAGACTTCACATAAAATCTGAATTTCTGGTTTCTTTTTCTTGAGTACAGTCATCTGATTTTAAATGGTGCATATGCTCTCCATTGGCAACAACACCTTCCATTCCTTTTCATGCTGAGCTCAGTGTCGTTTGCTGTTATTACCAGACTTCAGCTGTTTTCGTTAAGGAGAGAGTGAAAAATATTTTTCATACCCTGTTGACAGGATCTTTTGTTTCAAGAAATGTGTGACAACATGCTAATAACATATCTGAGTTCAGAGAATATGAACTGGCCTGATTTCCTTGCCAGGCCCCTGAGTCATTTGAGCTTGTGATCCTCCACTCCCAACAAGTCCCCTTAATACTGATAAGCTGTGTGGTAATACTGATAAGCTGTGTAGTAGGAGACTGAGTGCAGCCTGTCGCTGTTCCCTGTCACCCACAAATAAACCCTGTGCTTGGGACTATGTGTTAGCCTGGCCCCTAGAATGGTTGAAGAATGTGGGCTGGCGCCCTTCTCTGCAGGGCCTAGAGATAAAACACAGCCCCTATCACATTCCTTCCCCTGTGGTCCCAAGCATATGTTAAACATTCACTGGAGACAACTAGCCTAAAGTGGGTATATTTATGCCATCTCTCTCCCCTTCCTTGTATTTGTTCTCTGAGGGGAGGAAGCATGGTTCTTCCTCTGTGGCACCAAAGGATGTGCATGGATCAACTCTCCCTGCTTGGGCCAGCAGATTGAGACCTGCTGGCCATGGGTGACCAAGTAGTACCCTACTAGTACACTAGTACAAGCTGTCTTTGTTCTCTCTCTCCTCCATGTGGGTAAATGTCTTTCCGTCAGAGCCTCTGTGTGTCATGCTTTTGACCCTTGCTCCGCTCCCTTGGAGGCGGTAATGGTGTCTCTCTTTGTGACCCACAGTTTGGCATGGCAAGATGGGTGCCAACAGACGGCCCCAAAATTCTGTCATGAGTAATGGAGGAGCCGTTTATTTAGAACCAATGAAAGATGCAAACCAGCCTGTGCAGCTTCTGGACAGGAGTCCCTGGGGTGCAGCCGAGTGATCCAAATCCATTCACAGTGGTGGGTGCCTATCCTGGTTTGATAATCCATGGGGAAGATTCTGGGTCGTGGCTGGTTGGTTTCCTTTTTGTTGGCACGGACAGGCAGAATATCAGAGACACGGTGACTCATATTTCACCTCCCTTTCACTTCCCAAGGCAGGTTGTCCTGCCCATTTATTCTCCATTCAAGACAATGGTAAAACCATTCCAGTATCACCTACTTCCTTGTGGTTTTCTTCCAAAGGGGATTATTATGAACTTGCAAACAGACTGGGATTCCCACATTGCCTGTATTTAAGAATTATTTTTTACCTGGTTTTTAAAAAATTAATGTGGTAACTTCATTTAGAGGTTTACTCTTTTTCTTATGTTTCAGAAATGGATGATTTGTAACTATTTTTATTTTTTCCAGACTTGATCTTCTAAATACAGATTATGAAAAACTTTTCAAATCTCTTAATGGGTAAGTTGGGACCACTGGTTTGATACATTGTATAAGCATCTGTATATAAATCTGTGCTTTTGCAAAAAAGCAGAAGTATATGTCTTTCTATGTAATTATTTTAGAGTGGTTAAACATGTTATTTTTCTGAGTTCTTTTATAGGAATTATTTTGCTGAAAGATGCAGAAGTCCTGCAAAGAGGAGAAGGCGGGTTAGGAAATAATATAAATGTTACTTAAACACGCGTACTTTTTAAAAATGTGTGACATAATCTTTTTTCTTTTACTGCTTGTCATAAATGTTTGAAGCCACTTTGAATGGCCTGACATACTGCTTGCTTAAAAGATTTAAAAGTCCTAGGTTTGAGGCTATTGATTGGTTATCTTGGAAGAAACTTTTCTTTCCTCTAGTTTGAACACAAAGGATATATTTTGCTCACAGAAAAATACTTTTAAGCATATGAAAACATACTCAGTGTTACTCATAGTGAAAGGCAAGCTAATTGCAGCATTTAAAACCCATTTTTCAACTACTGGGTGGCTAAAACCAGAAAATTTGCTAATACCCTGGGGTGAAGGTGTAAGGCAACAAGTTTTCTCCTACTTAATTAATGAGAGTGTAAGCGCTATAGCCTTTTTTGGGGAAATTTTGCAACATCTATTGAAATAAAAAATGCACATACTGTTTGACCCAGGAAATCCTTTAGAAGGACTTTTATTTTACAAAATATATGCATTGTACTATTGTTTGTAATACCCACAATTTAGAAACTACCATATAGTCCATTAGTTGGGAATTGGTTAAATACGCATATAATAGAATACTGTGAATACTAGAGTAGAATATTATGCAGGTATTTAAAAAGTTAGGCTCTCTAGAGGTACTGCTTTGGGATCACTGTTTTTATGCAAACAGTGTGATATTGTTACGTGAAAATCAAAATACAGAATGGTATGTATAGTATACTCCCTGATTGCTTTTTTTTTTATTAGAGAAGTTGTACGCTTGCAGAAAGATCATGCAGAAAATGGAGATCCCTTATACCCGCCCCCATTTTTAGCATTTTGCATTAGTGTGGTACATTTGTTAAAATTGATGAGAGAATTATTTTAATTGTACTGTAACTACAGTCCATAGTTGACATTAGGGTTCAATATTTGTGTTTTACAGACCTATAGTTGTTTTTGTTTTTTTTTAAATTTGTTCTGGCAACAAATATACCCCCTAAAATTTCCCCTTTTAAACACCTTCAGATATATAATTAATTACATTCACAATGTTATTTTACCATCACCACTATACATTCCTAAAAGTGAGGAGATAAGCAACAGTTTATTTCTACCAGGTCAGCACACAGATTTTAATGATGGTTGCTTCTCATTGGGTAGGAGGGAGCCTTTTTTTACTGTAAAACTTTCTAATCCTACTTTTCAATAAACTTGTGTTCATTTATTAATTCTTTTCAAAAGCTATGTTGAAAAATATCATTTACCTTCTCTTCTATTCAGTTCAGTACATATTTGCCCATAAAGTCAATTCAATTTAGTAAAACATTTACAATGCCTGTTAAAGATACTTTGGCATGTACAAAGAAAAACAAATCCAGGCTAGAGCCTCAAAAATAAACTTTCTGAATCCCTTCATTCCTCCCCGCCTTCACCCCACATGCCTTCCTATTTGGAAAGCCATCCGAAGTAGTAGTTACTATGGGCAGGAACAAATATTCCTCGTGGTCATCTTGTCTGGATTGTCTGTGCGTCTTTGTGGAAAGCAGCAATGGTTCTTACGTTAACAAGGGAGTACAGCTCCCTTTCCATTTCCTCCTTCTGTCCTTAGCTGTTTACTGTTTCTGAGTCTTACCAGAAAAGAGCAGTACTCTAAAACAAGAACAACTTCAAAAACACAGGCCCTGAGGCCCTATGATACAGCTAGTTAGTGGGGAATACAGAGGTGAAAAGATGGAGCCTTGCTTTAAAGGAGTTGACCAACCGGGAGGGGCAGGTCACTTTTACTTTATAAGGGCCTTTGGGGCTAAACATAAGAAATTTGTCAGAGGCATCTTTTTGATACTGGGCAAATAAAAAGGAAAGCTGCTAATTAGTTTTCATTAAGCCACTTTTAATTATAGTCTTCATTAAGCCACTTTTAATTGTAGGGTTTTCTGTATGGTTCGGTGGCAAATGTTTTACCTCATAGTTTCTATATCTGTGTTTCCTACTAGAATGTGATCTTCCTAACAGCAAAGATTATTCCGCTTTGTCTCTCCAGGCTAGAACCAAGCCTGGCTCATTTAAGAAGCAGAATATTTTTGTTGAATGAACAACAGTCTCAAATGTTGGTATTTCACATTATCATGAATGAATTAATATATAAATATTTTTAAAATTTTAATACAATGTTTACTTCAATTTTTGTAATTTCTTTTGAGTATCCTTGGTTTATTTCAGTAACTGTTAGGAAATTTTAAAGTTAATTTTAAAAGTTGCTATAAAAACATGGTAAATATTTTCTATATCTCACTTTAAAGTCAAATGTTTGGGACTCCCCCATTTTTCCCTCTAGAATTGTAATTGGATTTGTTTTCAGAGTTTTCTAATTCCATGCTTATTTCTGAAGAGATCTCTGTGGTTATCTAGAATTAAATTCTCACAAGCATTTAATTTTAGCCTACATATATTTTTTTATGACCAGTTCATTATAGTAAAAGTAAAAAGTATAGTAAAAAGTATTCTTTGTGAACTGAAATCCACTCTTGAATATGGACCTGCAAGTGATTTTAGCATCATTGAACACCTTAATTTAAACTTAACAATATCTCAGTTTTCTATTTAATTTATAGCTCTGTGTGCTCTTCCCCCATTTATTTACCTTTAATGTATCCACACTATTTCATTAAACAAACCTGTTTATCAAAGATTTGGAAGACTATGCACTAAAGTGTTGTTCATTAGGGTAGTGTCTAAATGAGTAGGATTATAACTATTTTATGTTTTCTTTTTTTGCCTTAGTTTTCTGATTTTCATTGATGATCTTACTACTGCTTATGCAAGAAGCAAAACATTGTTTTAAAATAAAAAGATTGTTTATTTCCTCTGGGGGTAAAAAGTATCCTGTTTCATGTTGTTTCAGGGTCCTTTTTCCTGGAGGAGGTGTTAACCTCAGGAACTCGGAGTATGCCCACGTGGCCAAAATATTTTACAGCTTGGCCATACAGGTAAGAATCAATGATTGCTTTTTATTCCATATGGAGTTCTGTGATTTTCCATGTGGAGAATTCTTTTTGTAAGCATATGGTAATGCTTCCTTCATGGTTACCCTACAGCCTCCTCGTGCCCTTCACCTCTGGGGCTCCTGCTCTTTAGCAGCCAGAGGCTGCCCTCGCCTGCTTCCTGTGGGCTTCACAGGGAACCCTCGGAACCCTGCTTACCTAATCCCCTCTACGTGCTGACGGACGGGAACCAGGTCCTCTGGGTGACTTTGTAGTTATAGTATCTCTCTCTGTCTTCTTAGATGTTTATTATGTACTGGGTATTGCTCATACATTACTCTCCTCTGTTCTTGAAATCTCTCCTTCTTCATTCAATCCTAGACTCCACTATTCAGCCACCTGGCAGAGCCTCGCGACAGCTTCCTTACAGTGTCTCACACTGGGCTTGCCTTTTCACCGTAGCTGAGACTCTCACCTTCTCCCCTGAACTATTAATAGCAATTTTCTAGTAATCTTGCTGGTGCTAGTTTCTTGTCCACTCCCTTTAAATATTTCCCTGAAGAGCTGCTTTTAGCATGCCAGACACTTTTAATGACCAGAATAAATACCTTTTATAGTCTTTGAGTCAGTATCTTTTATAATGTGCCCACATCCTACCTTTTCTGGCATTTCCTTATGCAAGGAACTGAAGTCAGTTGGTATTTCCAGCACGCATCCTGCATCCTCCTGCATTTTAATCCATTTAGTCTGTTTCTTTCTACTCTTTCCCTGACATATATCTTAACCATCTCTTAAGGCTTGGTGCTACTTCCCTTCAATAGAGGTTCCTCTGCTGACTCCATCTTAAATGGCATTCTGCCCACTCTTAACTCTCAGAATATTTTGTTGTACAATTGTTCAGTCATTTATTTAGCGCCAGCTCTATAATACGACGAGGTTCCTGCCTTTTAAGGAGCTTCTATTTCAGAAGACAGAGTATCTTGACATTATCTGTTCATATCTTACCAAATTTCATGGTTCTGATGTCCTTGGAGGTGTTCCTCACTGATTTTCCATGGTACTGTATGCTCAGTACTCGCTCAATGGAGATCATCAAATTAGTGAATAGAATTGAAGTTTTACAATGTGAATAATGAAAAATACATTTGGGGAATATATATGGATGCTGTAAAATAGTTCCTCCTTTTCCATCACATGTAGAGACTCGTGTAACCAGCTTGTTTAATTTTTTAAGGAAAAGCCAGCTACCCAGAAGACCCAAGATTTATCCTTTTTTTTTTTTTTTTAATTTTTTTTTAACCTAGCTGCTTGAATATTTCAGAGAAAGGAAAAAAGCTTAACAACTAACATTGAACTTCTTATTTAGGTCCAGCACTGGGTCCCCCAAAGCTCTTATTGAAAAAGTCCTGAGAAGTGATTAGTCTGTTAGATTTATTTGGTGTCTGCTCTATGTCACTTGCTTTACTAGGCTGGGCTGAAGGAGCCACAACAAATAAGACATAGTTTTAGCAATCAGGAACCTATAGTTGGTCGAAAAATTAAATACAGTGCACATGGAAACAGAGAACAGTTCTGTTTTGTGTTTCTTATAAATAAATGCAGTAAGAACCTACAACTCAACATCAAAAACTCTTACCTTCTAAAAATAAAATTTGTTAGAACTGTATATAAAGTGTTAAAATCCTACCTTGGGGCAGGAAGCAAAGGAATTAATGTAATTCTCTATTTTTCTCAGTGAAGAACAGAAAACAAAATCCAATTTCCTCATTTAAAATAAGTGACTGTTAGGTTAGATTTTATAGTATATGCAAGAAAACCTCACCTTTTAGAAAGTTACTGTTAAAATCCATTTTTGTAACTGTCAGCATATATGGGTCTAATCTTCAGTCAACTAGAAAATTCAGTCGTTGGAAAACTTTTTTTTCCTAGAAAACTTACTTTCCTATGTCATGCTAGTTGTTGTGACTGACGTTAGAGAAACCCAGTACGCTTGCATTTTTTTAGCTGACAACTTTTACTCCGAAAATTTACTTTACTTTTGTTTAGCCTTTTCCTTACTGACTCTTCCTTTCTCTCCAGATCATGGTTTTTACCTGATTCAAATCTGATTAGCTGAAGAGGCTATAATGCAGCTGTTAACCATGTATTCTTAGATCCTGGAGGAAGGACTTCATGGTGTATTCAAAATTAGACCATCATCCTAAAGTGCCAAGATTTGTAGATGTACAAATGGCATCTGTTGGGCATTGTCTTTGATATTTGCGGTCCCTTGTTGTTCCTGGTGTGTGTTTGGTAGTTGACTGATGGATGTCAGCCTCTTTCCCAGCATAGCTGAGGTTAGAGAGTTCAGTTGATTAAAACTGAATTATTGTTTGGGGGCTTTTGGTCTGCAGTGAGGTTAAGTGGCAGCCCACTTATAGATTGTAGAGAATGCTTCAGAAGTCCATGTGTAAGTCACGTGCCTGCCTTGTAATGAAAAGCCAGATGTATACGTTTTGTTTTTGGAAAGTATTGAATAAACTTAGTTTTCTGTTTCTCTCACTGTGCAAAGAGTTTTAATGATGGAAGCTATTTTCCTGTGTGGGGCACGTGCCTTGGATTTGAAGAGCTTTCATTTCTGGTTAGTGGAGAACTCTTATTAACTCACACAGATACTGTTGGAACGACATTGGCACTGAACTTCACTGGTGGTAAGAATTCTGTTTTCAACCCTTTAAAAAATATTACTGGGCAGGATTAGTAAGTAGCAAATATCAGGGTCAGAAATGCTCATAACATTTATTAATTCTTAAATGATTTAAACATGCTCAGTTATCACCTTTGTCATTTTTAAGAATGGCTTAAGGAATTTTGAGACTGCATTACAACTAGTGCTATCAGTACCAAGTGTGATTAAGAACTCTCACATTGGACCTGGTTTTCAGTCCTGGCTTTGTCACTTTGGCCTTTGGGAATCATTTAACCTCTCTCAGATTCAACTTACTCATTTGTCAAAAAACTGAATAAGGTACTGTGTTCTAGGCACTGTGCCAAGCACCTTAAATAAATATGACTTCAGGAAATGTTAGCTATTAATATAGTGTCAGTGTTTTCCATTTGGCTGTGTAAGTAGATAATGATTCTTGTAGGTTACTTGATCTCTGAATCTGCAGAATTGAATGCTATCAATTCTTTTGTTCTCTGAAGGGTTCTGGGAGGAAGGCAATAGTAGTCGTACATAGTGCCTGTAGAATGCTTTGTAGTTTTGAAAACTTGTTCTCACATCTCTTTAATCATTGTAAGAACCCTGTGGGGAGTATATGGATTAGATATTAGCCTGTTTTGGTTGTATGTGTTAAAGAAACCCAATGTATACAAAAATGAGTATCTCAAGCCTACTGGGGTTCACATGAAAGCCTTTAGCAAGAATGAAGGGCCTGGTTTAGGGACATCTGGAATCAAGGCCTTGAACACCATCAGGATTTTTTTTTAATCCCTTTGCTGGTATTTGAGTCTTATGTATCTGACTCCAGAGCCTTCAGTGCTGACCACTAAGGTATATCACTTTTGTTACCTATTTGCTATATTAACTAAGTGAAAATTTCTTGGCCTGGTTAATTGTTCTTTTCTACATTGTTAGTGTTTTTAACCATCAAGTCCCAGATACCTTTGAAAATATCTTGAAAGTTTCTCGATCCTTTCCTGGGAAAACAAATATATAGACCCATAAAAAATTTTACCTCAGTTTCCCAGAGCTGTCTAGGAAACCTGAGTTAAGAGTCTGCTTACTTTTAAGGCTAGCCTGTTAATTCTCATATCAGAAGAATTTCACCTATTCATATTAACATTCTGGAAGAAAAGTACTTAAGTCTGGAGCATTTTGAATTTGTGTGTTAAACACATTTAGTGCTTGATTGGAATACTTCTTTGGAAAGGATGTGTTTTGCTTATCATTTAATCACCTTAAGTATTTTTTAGTAGTGGCCTCTATTTGGCTGCAGTTAAGTGACCTCATTGGATTTTAATTTTACTTGTGTTTAAAATATTTTTCTTGTACTTAAATTATTTCAGCTATAATGCGTAGCAGGATGTTCCGGAATTTTCCTGGTGACTTGTTGCTGGCATTAGCAGTAGAACCTCTGACTGCAAATTTCCACAAGTGGAGCCTCTCCGTGACGGTATCACATTAATTACAGAATGAATTTCATGGGTTTTGTTTAACTACAGAAGTAATCATTTTGTTTTATTTTCATATTGTAGAATTTTACAGCGAATGAAAAGTTGAAGAACTTTTTCAATATATTAAGTACAAATACAGTTAACAATGTTGAGTTTATTTCAACAATGGAAGGTATGTATCACAGTAGAAGGTATACTTTATTTCACTTATAATTCTCTATTTATTAATTTTGAATGTGTCTCTGTTTTCTTATGAATAAAACCGTGTTATTTTGGGGCCTGCAGATGGAGGCCAATGATGAACTCAGGATAATTTTGGGAGACAGAAGATGTGTTTGGTCCTGGGCCATTGTTTTAGTTTCTTAGGCTGCTTTAAGCAAATACCATGAAATGGATTGGCTTTTTAAAAAATTTTAAATCATATAGGCTATTTATTATATTTATTTTTAGGAGGTACCAGGGATTGAACCTCATATATGGGAAGCAGGTGCTCAACCACTGAGCTACAGCTTCTTCTGGGTTGGCTTTTAACAGTGAGAATTTATTTGCTTACATGTTGAGGCTGTGAGAATGCCCAAATCAAGGTATCAAAGGAGATGCTTTCTCCCATTCTATACGTAGTCTTTTTACTTTCATGTGAAATCCTTTGATGCACAAACATTTTAAATTTTGTTGAGGTCCCATTTATCTGTTTTTTCTTTTGTTGCTCATGTTTTTGGTGTAAAGACTAAGAAACCATTGCCTAACACAAGGTCTTAAAGATGAGTCTCTGTTTTCTTCTAAGAGTTATATGGTTTTAGTGCTGATATTTATCACCTTGATCCATATTGAGTTAATTTTTTTATATGATGTGAGGTAGGAACCCACCTTCATTCTGTTACATATGGGTATCCAGTTTTCCCAGCACCATTTGTAGAAGAGAGTGTTCTTTCCCAATTGAGTGGACTTGGAACCTTGTCAAAAATCAGTTGGCCATAGATGTGAGAGTTGATTTCTGAGCTCTCAATTCGTAAAGTCCATTGGTCTTTATGTCTGTCCTTGTCCCAGCATTACACTGTTTTGAATACTGTAGCTTTGTAATAAATTTTAAAATAGGGAAGTATGAGTCCTCCAACTTCATTCTTCTTTTTAAGATGTTTTTAGCTATTCAGGGCCCCTTACCCTTTCGTAGACATTTGATAATTGGCTTTTCCATTTCTGCAAAGAAGGCTGTTGGAATTTGCATTGGGATTGCATTGAATCTGTAAATTGCTTTGGGTAGAATTGACATCTTAACAATATTTGTCTTCCAGTCCGTGAACATGAACTGACCTTCTCTTTATGTCTTTGTTGTCTTTTAGGGCTGTTTTGTAGTTTTCCTTGTTTAAGTCCTTTACATCCTTGGTTAAATTTATTCCTAGATATTTGATTCTTTCAGTTGCTATTGTAAATGGAATTTTTTTCTTGATTTTCTTTTCAGATTGTTCATTACTGGTGTATAGAAACACTACTGATTTTTGGGTGTTGGTCTTGTACCCCACTCCTTTGCTGAATTCATTTATTACCTCTAGTAGCTTTTGGATTTTTCAGGATTTTCACTATGTAGGATCATGTCATCTGCAAGCAGGGAAAGTTTTACTTCCTTTTCAATTTGGGTGCCTTTTATTTCTTTTTCCTGCGTAATTGTGGTGGCTAGAACTTCCAGTACAGTATTCACTAACAGTGGTGATTGTGGGAGTCCTTGTCTTGTTCCTGATCTTAGAGAAAGCTTTCAATCTTTCACAATTGAATGTGACATTATCTTGGGTTTTTCATATATGCCCTTTATCATTTTGACGAAGTTTCCTTCTACTCCTAATTTTCTAAGTGTGTTCAGCAAGAAGGGGTGCTGAATTTTATCAAATGCCTTTTTTGTGTCAAGATGATCGTATGATTTTTCCCCCTACATTCCTTTTAAGTGGTGTATTACATTAATCGATTTTCTTATGTCGAACCACTCTTGCATACCTGGGATAAATTCCACTTGGATCATGGTGAATAATTCTTTTAATGAATTTCAATTGTTTTGCTAGTGTTTTGTTGAGGACTTTTTGTCCATACTTATAAAGGATATTGGTCTCTCATTTTCTTTTCTTGTGGTATCGTCATCTGGCTTTAGTTTTAGGGTGATGTTAGCCTCATAGAATGAGTGAGGAAGTGTTCAAGAGTGTGCAGGATTGGTGTTAATTCTTCTTGGAAAATGTGGTTAAATTCGCCAGTGAAGCCATCTGGTCCTGGGCTTTTATTTATTGGGAGGTTTTGAAGACTTATTCAATCTCTTTACTCGTTACTGGTTTGTTGAGATCTTCTATTTCTTCTTGAGTCAGTGTAGGTAGTTTGTATGTTTCTAGGAATTTGTCCATTTCATCTGGATTATCTAATTTATTGACATACATTTGTTAACAGTATCCTCTTTATAATCCTTTCCATGGGGTCATTTCTTTTTTTTTTAAGATTTATTTATTTATTTATCCCCCCCTTGCTGCTTGTGCTCGCTGTGTCCATTTGCTGTGTGTTTTTTCTGTGTCTGCTTGTCTCCTTTTGTTGCAAGGTCTTGCTGCGTCAGCTCACTGCGCCACACGGGCTGGCTTGCCTTCACCAGGAGGCCCCAGGAATCGAACCCAGGGCCTCCCATATGGTAAACAGGAGCCCTATCGATTGAGCCACATCCGCTTCCCTGGGGTCATTTCTGATTTTAGTTATTTGCATCCTCTCTCTCTCTTTGTGTTAGTCTAGCTAAAGGGTTGTCACTATTATTGACCATTTCAAAGAATCCAATTCTGGTTTCATAGGTTGTCTCTTGTTTTTTTTTTTTTTTTTTTTTTTTTTTTTTTGTATTTCATTTATCACAACTCTAATTTTTGTTATTTTCTTCATTCTCCTTTGGGTTTAGATTTCTCCTCTTTTTCTACATCCTCCAGTTGTGAGGTTAGGTCTCTGATTTGAGAATTTCTTCTTTTTTTAACATAAGCATTGGGAGTTATAAACTTTCTGTTCAGCACTGTCTTTGCTGTTTCCCACAAGATTTATTAAGCTATATTTTCAGTTTAATTTGTCTTAAAATATTTTCTAATTTCTCTTGTGATTTCTTCTTTGACCCCTGCTTGTTTGAGTACATTGTTTAATTTCCATATATTTGTGAATTTTCCAATTCTCCCTGTTATTGATTTCTTGCTTCATTCCATTGTGCCCAGAAAAGATACATCGTATGATTTCAATATTTTTACATTTATTGATACTTTTTTTTGACTTAACATACGGTCTGCCCTGTAGAATGGTCCATTTGTACCAGAGAAGAATGTATTTTGCTCCTGTTGGGTGAAGTACTCTTTATGTATCTGTTATGTCTAGTTGGTTTGGAGTATCGTTCAAATCTTCTGTTTCCTTATTGATCTTCTGTTTAGATGGTCTATCCATTATTGAAAGTGGTATATTGGCATTTCCTACTATAAATGTAGAGCTTCTATATCTCCCTTCAAATCTGTCAATATTGCTTCATATATTTTGTGGTTCTGCCATTAGGTGCATGTGTAATTATGTTTTTTTGTTGAATTGACCCATTTATCAGTATGTAGAAACCTATATAAAGTATGAAAATAATTGAATTATGTTACTAAGACTCTTTCATACAGGCTTTTAAGTTCTTTGGAACTGTTTTAAAAATTGGCACCATGAATTCATAAAATCACTTGACAGACTGAGAAGAGACAATTTAGACTGAGACAAGCTGGCTCACATCCAAGGACGCCACAAGTGCTGGTGTAGTTCATTTTCCTGTGAATAAGCCATTATGGGAGAGTGAACAGATGGGAGGAAATGGGGGAAGAGGGACCCAGAATGAAGGAAACTTGTGTCACTGATGAAATGTGTACTTGACTGTTGAACTGGTTTATATTTCAGGGCACAAATCTTTTGCCCTTCTGTGATTATCTGGAAAAGCAAATCATATTACAAATTGTAGAAGGTTGAAAATCAATGAATTTTTTTACTGGGACTTTTCACATTGTCTGTGAACTGAAATTCTTTAGTCTGTGTCTGAGAAAATACTTAGAATTTTATTTTGTCTGACACAATGACTTATTAAAATAATATCTTACATAAGATGTGAAACATAATTTTAAGTAACACCTTAGACTATTTTTAACTACTTACTAGATTTGTGTTCTTCCTGTAGCATCTGAATATCCAATCTATGGTGTCCAGTGGCATCCAGAGAAAGCACCTTATGAGTGGGAGAGAGAAAAAGGCATTTCCCATTCACCTAATGCTGTGAAGACTGCATTTTATTTAGCAGAGTTCTTTGTTGGTGAAGGTAATATGACATACCAGCTTATCACTCTAGTATATACGTTTTGAGGATAATTGTTCTCATCCAAACTTTTATATACTATTTTGCTCTATGAATATTTTGTAAGCTCTACAAGTTTAACTGTTGTTTTTTTTTTTAAGCCAAAATATTAAATAATATGAAAGCCCTGAAATTGAGATATTGGGTATTCATGAAAAACCAGGACAATTATTTGACCTACAGTATTGTATGCTCTAAAGTGGCCAGATTTTGGAAGAACAGCTTAAAAAGTATTGAGTTCTTTTTTGTTCCTTTCTTGAATTCTTTTTAATTTAGATTTACTGCCATTACTCTTCAAGAATTATGCCTTAATTTAAAAATCCTTTGAGAATTAGATGTTATTTTTTCAAGACAGCTACATAAATGGAGTATATACCCATCAGCCTCCGAGTTTAAGACTGCCTGTATGTAGGCATTGACACACTGGACAAGGTTAATAACTGTTGCCTGCTTTTTGGAGATGAAAATACAGACATTTTCATCTTGTGGTGTGTTTGTGGGTAAAATTGAGAATTTGATTGTGGAGGCTTATTTTTTGGTTGAGTGATATTGGTGTAAGACAGAGGTACAGATAATAACTTGCAAGGAATAAGCTGTCGTTTGGGGAGCTATGGTCATTTGAAAACCTCAGTGAGCTTTGTTTTAATCCTATTGCCAAGCTTGCCCTAAGTTTTTAATTTCCATCAACCCTCCTGCTTGTTCTTTGAATAAAGTACTTCCTACTGAGTTTACTCTTGTCAGCCCCAGATCAAAATGGACAAAATTTAAAAACCCAAATAAAATACATTTCATATGTGGTATTAGTCCAGAAACATTTTCATGTTTAGGAGTGCTTACGGGTGAAAAAAATCTGTGTCAATGAGACGGCAATGGACAGAATAGAGTTTGCTGTAGTAGTATCACAGGATAGGCAATATATTTGGTCTTTGTCTTCCAATATCCTTCCTTCTCAAAATGCCGTTAGAACCTTTATTTTGGCTTTGGGATAAAGTCCACAGTCTCACCCCTGCCCACATCTTCATTTTAAGCTCACTGAACTTCTCACTGTGGCCACGGTAGGCCGCCTTGGTTTTCATATTTTTCCTGCATCTGTAGAAAGTGCCCTTGGCCTCATTTCTCCACCTGCCTTGATGCTGCCAGTTTTTCTGTCCTTATTCTTGTGGCAACTCAGTGGAGATATCCCTTACAAAATGTGTGGTTTTGCATTTGTTGCTAAACTAAATTTCTCGAGCATTAGGACTTTGTCCTGTCTCTATTTCCAGCTCCAGGCTCTGTGCAGAGTAGTCACTTATTAAATGTGCAGGCAAACGGGGGAGCCAGCACTGCAGTCGATCTGTTGCAGGCCACGTAGAGTTGCTGTAGTAGGGAGTGGCTGTGCCATAAGTTCGATGGGAGGAATGTTGTCAAGCATTTCTTCTCTTGGTAGTATTTTCCCACTTAATAATGCTCATAGGAAGAAACATTATAAAGTAACCTTTTGAAAATTTTATCACCCTTTTTATTTATTTTTTTAAAATCAACACTTAATTTTTCTTGCAGCTCGGAAAAACAGTCATCACTTTGATTCTCAGAAGGAAGAGGAGGAAGCACTGATTTATCAGTTCCGTCCAATTTATACTGGAAATATTTCTTCATTTGAGCAAAGTTATATGTTTGATTGAAAGAATGTGTGTTTCAATGTGTTACTAGAACAGTTTTGGATAATTCCATGATTCAACTTTATAATACCTTGCTATTCATCGCAATAATAGAAAGCCACAGAGATTCCTTTTCTGTGATGTGACTGCTTCTGTGTTCAGTATGTGACTATTTTTTTTTTTTATCACATTTGATAATCGAACAGCGAGGGAGATAAATACTCAGAGTGTAGCTCATGTATTTGAGTGCATCTGAAGATTGGAAAAAAATAAATTTATTGAAATACAATATTTTATTTTTCTAATTCATTGAGTCTAGAAATAAACAGCACCCCCTCCCACTCACCCATCCCTGCTGAAAACTCTGCCTCCAGTTCACAGTGATGTCTTCCTTCTTTGAGGCTCAGAAGTATTTATTGCACAGAGATGTTTCCTTTTCTGCTTTGTTTGGCGCCACAGTGAGACTGTATGTGTCCTGAAAACAGAGTCTGTGTCTTGAACATTTTTTCCCACACTGCAAGTCCTCAATACTTGCAACTGCTTGTAAATGAACACTTTTTTTCCCTATCTAAAATAAAATGGATGAAGGTCTATTTTAATAGGTTTCTCAATCTGTACTTCCTTCCTCCACCACTCATCACCCAGTATATCCTCAAAAACTCTGCAAGTTAGGTATTCCTTGAGGAAATACCTAAAACCAAGCTGCTGGAACAGGGAGAGGGCTTTTGTAACTTGTAGCTGATGTTTCTCATTTTTCCTCCTTGGTCTTCCAGAGGTGCTGCTAGAGAAGTGGAAACAGAGTGATCGGGAAAGTGTTGAGTGTTAGAGGAGATGTTGAATGATTTTATATGCCAATCTGCAGTAATTCTTAGACCATCAGGACAAACAGTATAGAAACTGAAGGGATTATATAATACATGTAGTCAGCCAAGAAGGAACTTTAATAGAACTGTCAGATTTTGTTTCTTTCAGTGCACGTAAAGATTCTTTGTGGAGTCTTTATTGTTAAATGTGCCATTCCTGGCTAATTTCATATCTCCCACTACTAGAAAAAAGGTAGCCACAGTTCTTGCTCACAATGGCAGGGCTTTCTGGTGCCTGTTTATGTTGAAACAATAGAGACCTCCTTGTCTCTGCAGTTTCCTAATAACAATATTTAATACTGGCTTCCACTTACTCCCTAAGGTCCTTACTGTGCTGCTTTGGTGATGACCACAAATGCAAGAAAATGTTAACAGTCATTCATTTTCTGGTCTTGTGAAATTTACAGTGTTCCATCATGTATACCTTTGAACATGTTATGCCGTAATCAGGGAATTTCAAGAATGGGATCACTCTCCATGTTGACACACCCCTGGCTTTCCACATTCTGCCACCAAGCAGCCTGTAGGCAAGTGAGAAGAGCTGTGCCATTGAGGCAAGCAGTGCCCCTATAAGGAGTGTCCTGATGTCACTGCATCCATGGAAGCGAGAGAGGACTTAGATTAGAAATGTCTGTTGCTGTTTCTGAGCAACGGTATAGATAGTCCTCAGATAAGATAGTGACCACCTCCAGAGGGCTGCCTGACACAAGGTGTGGAGCCTGTGGAGGGGGTTGGGTGACTACTTGGGTGCCAGAGGCTGGAGGTACGTAGGGTAAAAGATATGTGTTCCCACTCTGCCATATTTGGGTGCTGTAGACTGGATATGGCACCATAGTTGGAAGAAGGGCAGACAAGAGTCAACACATGGGCCCATATATGTGGTGGCTGAAGCCCATGGGTAATTGGTGGATCACTGATAGCCCAGATCCCTGAATTTGGCCTGTGCCCATTGTGAAAGTCAAAATCAGCACATCAATACCATTCCAACTGTTCAATCTTACGCAGTCCCACTAAAGGAAGGCTGTGTTTGCCAGCTGGGCCTCCTGGACCTGGGTCTGGCCACAGGACCTGGGATAATACTATGAGTATGAGTCCCAAAGTTGCTTGGGGCATCTGGTTGACCCCATGTATAGAGCAGAGGGATGGTGCCTTGAAGGGGAGAAGTGGGAGTCAGTGCCCATGCAGGTCCCTGCTAGGCCAAGAGGGTTCTGCTCATTTGGCTCTGCCAGCCCTGGCCTGACAGCCTCTAGAGGGGTACTTAGGAAATGTTGAGGGAGGTCCTTCCAAGACCAGGTCCAGGCTTGGCATGCCCTGAATGGTTCCATGCCCTGGAGAGGGCCTTAGACAGCTTTGATGAGGGCACTCCAAAATGTGGGGACCACTGATGTGCAAAGTCTGGAGCAGGGGCCCAAGGGCCTGGGTATAAGGTAATGCTGCCTAGCTCAGTAGGAGGCCTATGACAACTGCTGCTTGGAGAAGTAAACGTTAAGGCATATTTAATGGTCTGTTTCTGAATACAAGCATGGATGCCACAACTCTGCACCATGCTCATGGCAGATGCCACTCAGAGTTCCAGCACTCTGCATTGAGCCAGCTCAAAATCCCCATCAGCTCCTACTATTACAGGAGTTGGTTTACAGGCTGGAATTTACTTGCCACCATTCCTGTGTAGAGTGCTGCTTCCCAAACTTTTATGTGCCTAGGAGTCACCCGGGGATCTTATTAAAATGCATATTCAGTAATCGGGTTGGAACCTGAAACTGTGGCATTTCTAACCAGCTCTAGTTGATGCTGATGATACCAGCCATTGGAACATGCTTTGAGTATCAGAAGAGGAGCAAAGGCGAAAAAACGAAGTGAGAGTGAGGGAACTTAGGTGGGTTAGGGGAAGGAAAAGGAAGAAAGGAAGGATTAGGTAAGTGTCGACCTCTTGAAAGCTGATTTTGGTGAGTAAGGGTTCTTGGATAACAATAGTCAAAGTTCTTACCTCCAGCGTTTTCCATGCTCTTACCTATGGGAACGTCCGGGATGGAACATGGATGTTGAACTTAAAGGGCAGGTCCTGTCACTCAATTCCATTCAGCCAGGTATTTCTGAGTGCTCACAAGTTTATGGAACTTGTGACCCACACCAGATGTCTTTTTGAGGGGGTGTGGAGTAGAAAAGTCCTCAATATCTTGTCAGTAGGTCAAGTTTCTGTAGCCTGGCACAGCCCTGTAGCTCCTAAAAAGTGCAGTGGCAACTCATGCTTAAGTACTCAAGTACAAAACCTGGCATCTAGTAGGACCTCAGGAAGTACCCCTTCCCTCAGTTCTCCTCCCTTTTTTGCAATAATCAAATATCCATACCTACATGTTGGGTCTTTCTGTTCTTACTAATAGGAAAAGTAAAAAAAATACACCCTTTAACACTAATTAAGAATGTAAGAAAAATTAAGGGGAAAGATCTTTTGCTCCTTAGAAACAGAAGCTTTGTTATTTAACCTGGATTTTTATTCCACTTAACAGATCTCTTTCTAAAAATAAAATTTTACTGAAGTATAACATTCATACATGAACATACATAAACGTTAAGTGTATAGTAAAAGTTGTGAACTTACAAACAGGCACATCTTCATACAGGGCTTCCATACATCACCTCATTACCAACACCTTGCATTGTTGTGAAACATTTGTTACAACTATGAAAGAGCATTGTCAAAATATTACTACTAACTGTAGCCCCTGTCTTATATTTGGTGTATTTTTCCCACAGCCCACCCTATTATTAACACCCTCTATTAGTATTATATTTTTGTTACAATTAATGAGAGAACTTCTCATATTTCTTAACAGATCTTTTCTAAAACGAATGAAGCCTTTACTCCATATTACACTCTCATTCTAATAGTTGTATAAAGTCAGCTGGAATACTTTGCAGTAACGAATCAGCAACAGTAGATGTCAGGAGAGAACTAGCTAACCTAATGTTTAAATGGTTGTGTTTGCGTTCAGCCAGTTCGAATAGGTTGCTAGACACCTCAAGAACATTTAGTAGTACCATGATATTTATTTAAATAATAATAGGCTTATAACCATCGATTGATACTGAATACTAGATATTTTGTACTCTGATCCTTGATGAGACCTTGAAGGGCTTGATAAAAGGAAAGGAAACAATGTAAGCATCATTTTATTGTTTCTTTTATTTTTTAAATTCCCCCCCACCCAGGTGGCTCCCTCATCTGTCTGCTCATTTTTTCCGCTCATCGCTCGCTGTGCCTGCTTGTTGTGTCAGCTCGTTGCGCCTGCTTGTTGCGCCTGCTTGTTGCATCTGCTCCTCTTTTTTAGGAGGCACCAGAACCCAAACCTGGGACCTCCCATGTGGGAGGCAGGTGCCCAACTGCTTAAGCCACACCCACTCCCCTGTAAGCATTTTTTAAGGCCAGGCACTTTCATGTGCATATGTGGGTAGGCTGTGTACAAATCCCAATACCCTTTCCCCTGCTGCCTACCTATGCAACTTCCAGGCTACAGATTGTTTTTTCTCCCTGAGTGAGTAAAGAACCAGAGCCTCATATAATAAGATCCTGCTGGGGAGGCCTGCAGGGAAGGCACTGACTCAATCAAGACGTGTTCTTTGAATGTTTACTATAACCAAAATATGGTTAAGAGGAGCACTTTAAACCAACATTGACGTGGTTTGGAGTTTCTTCTATAGGTTAAAGTTTCTCAACTCTACATTTTGTCATGGTTCTCTCTTTGAGTTTAAGGAAAAGTGCCTAATCACTAGTTTTCCTATTGAACCTGTTCCTTTTTGCATAAATTAGGCATGCTTTAGGCTTCCAATACCCTGACATTTATTGCAACTTCTCCAAAGCTTAATTTCAAGCCAGTCTGTTTTTTTCTCTAACTTATTTGGTGCCTCTTTACTAGTCTCCACTCAGGGACAAAGGAGCTAACAAATAATATATGCAAAATTCTTGGTATAATTAAAGAGCACTTAAATACTACTTTTTATATAAAAGATAATGGTTGACCCTAATTTTGAGGGAAGAAGCCATACGAAACAAGGTTTAAACTGCCCTAAAATAGAGTTTAGAACAATAGCAATGTAAGAATGATAAGAGAAAAAACTTTTTTTAATTAAAAAAAGTCCTATCATTTTTTTCCCCTTGGCACATTTTCACGTAGTTGCAAATATAGTTTTGTGTCCTGCTTCTCTCACTTACCTTTAGGAAAAGCATACTTCCGTGTTGCTCCATGGCTGTCCTAGCTGGCTGATCCTTGCCCTGTGGGGGGATTGGATGACCCAGCC
>JAQZBX010031936.1:0-26095 GCA_029593785.1 Cabassous unicinctus
CTTATCTCCCCCTTGCTGTGAGGTCCTGCTGCATCAGCCCACTGCGCCGCGCGGGCCGGCCTGCTCTCACAAGGAGGCCCCGGGAGGCGAACCCGGGGCCTCCCATATGGTAAATGGAAGCTCTATCCATTGAGCCACACCCGCTTCCCGATCCTACTACTTTTAAGTAGTCTTTTTCCTGAATTGGCATTTGCCTGGTTACTGCAATCCTTTAACTGTTTTCTGGAACTTTGAGAAAGATGTTTCTGTAAGTTCTTGCTTGTTGTTCAAAGCTGCTCTGGGGGCACAAAGACTTGAAACATCTCACTCCTCCATCTTGCTGTAGCTTCAGTCAATGGTTCTTAAACTTTATGGACATAAAGAATTACCATATGTGTTTGTTAAAAGTCGAATTTCTGAGCTCTTTCCTGATAGGTCTGAGGTAGAACTTATGCATCTGCCTAGTTCACTCATTTTAGAAACAGAAAAATGCTACTTTAGTTGACTCACTTTTAAAATACAGAGACTTCTGGGTTCTACTTTCTGTTATCCTAAATCAGAATCTCTAGTTTGGGATTTGAGCATCTGTATTTTACCAACACTCCTTCATAGATTCTGATATATTGCAAGGTTGAGAATCACTGCTCTTGTTTCTAGGATGTAGTGTTAAAATATATTTACTGCTACACCTGACTTCATCCTCATCTCACATTATTCCTTAACCAAACATAATCTCACTTCACATTAAGGGTCAAAGTTGATACTGGTATGTAAGAAAAGTTTAAGTTTGGAAAATAAACATTACCCTCCTGCCATATAACCCCAAAATTATTAAAGGGAGAAATTACTGAGCTCCTTTCACATAAATTGCTTCATTTAATCTTTAAAACAACTCTTTTACATATCCTGATTTTCTCCCCTTGTTACAGATGAAAAAACTGAAGCTCAAAGAGTAAAGCCAAGTTCACACAGATGTTAATTATTAAAGCTGGGATTCAGAGCCTATGCTCTTTTCACTACATCGTATTATTTTTCTATTATTCAAAAAGTTATTGCTAGGTTCCCATCATGTTAAATGACAGTGTCTAACTTTGAGAACCACAAAGTGCATTGCTGATAGGCTATAATAATTATTGCTTAAAACATGTTAAATAAATTGAAATTTTTTTCTTATATTCCTTTGAGAAATAATTTTTAGCTGGAGGTAGAATTCAAGTCTTTTGGAAGGTCCAAAGAGGTCTAAGTGGTAATTCTGGCCATAAATATTGAACTGTTAAAGAACTTTGCCTATAGGATCTTTTAACCCCCATGCTCTCGCTATGAGTTATTTCTTAACCTAGTTACTATGCTTAAGGGACTTACACTAGATTGCAGATCTAGTAAATGGCAGAACTGGGATTGAGCTCTGGTTCAATCTAACTTTGATAGCAAAGTAATTTCTTTTAACCACCTCAACAGTATATGCCATTTCTGACTCTGCTTTACAGTTTACCAATAGAATCAGGCTATTCCTTCATTCGATAAGCACTAGCCACTATATGCTAAATAAACTTTGTAGGATTTAAGTTCATTTCCTTTGGAACAAACCACTTTACTACTCTTAAATCAGTCAAGTAATTTTTTTCTTAAGTCTTATAAGGTTTGCACTTAACAATGCGTAATTCTTTAGGGAAATTAGTTAAAGTGAATAATCTTTTGTTTGTATTTTTATTTGAGAATCGAAGCTTTTTAATGGGGACAGATTATGTGAATAAAAAATTTCAATTTTATTTATTATGACATGCCATGAAACACAACAATTTCATGGCATAGGCACTGTTATTGGTCTTAAAATAGTTGATTTACATTTAAAATCCAAAGGAAAGTGTTAATAGAATCAGTGTATCAATGTTTCATAAAATTAAGAAATTGATTCCTAAGCATTCCTGGTGCTCTTGTTTTTTTAAAAAATGTCTCATACTATAAATCAATGGCTTTATACAGTGCAATGTACAAATTAATACAATTTCTCATTTACCCTGTAGATAAGTTTTAAAAAATATAATATTTATACTTTTTATATATTTAATAATATTTTAAATGCAATAGGGGTATTCATAATTTAAAGGAACTCTGAAATGTGTCACTCAGATGTAAAAACAATCATCACATACAGCTTGGGGGACATTCTTAATGCCTATATAATTATGTATTAAAAATTACGTTTAAATAAGGACCACAAAAATCACTAACCAGGGGAATACAGTGTTGTCTTTAGCAGACTTTCAAGTTCATTAGAAATTTGGGTTCTAGTTCAACTTACTTCTCTGAGGGTGGCCTGTTCCTACCCACTTGCTTGAAAGCTTTTAGAAAGCTATTTTAGAAAGCTATCAAGCAAACAAATGCTACCATAAAGGGAGAAAGATGAGAATATAAAGAGAAGAAGTTTACCTATATTCCTTTTTCAGATGTAGAAATTAAAACAAGATTTTGTAGAAAATCCCATTTAGTAGCAGAGCATGAATTGGAAAATTTGTTCAGTGATTTATTTAGGTTCCACAGGGAAAATTCTGTAGGGTGTTTTTGAGTACCCTAAATTTATTTTGATTTTTGACCAGCTTAAAGGGCATGTCTATCTTAAAACAGTTCTCCATTTTCCTGAGAAAAATTCCAGTGGAGCTAGTTGTGGGAAGTAGTATCCCAACAATGAACCTTTTGGGGCCAAATGAACACTTTAATACAACTTACTCAATCCCTTTCCTTAAACCAAAACCTGCCTTGCCCACTGGGCATGTTTAACTTTGACTGCTAATTTTATTTCCCTGCAGAGGCAAAGAAGACAGGAAAGGAGGGAAAATATCTGATGGCATGTGGGTGAGGTTTTGGCTCAGGAAATAAATTTTAAAAGATCCTAGCCAGTAAAGGGATGCAGAAAGGAGTTGATGTCTGAAACTATATTACCCCTGTTTCACAGATTAAGAAATAGAAGCCTATAGGTAAAATAACTTAAGTTACGCAGCAGTTTCCAATGTTGGAACTGCTATAGGAACTAGTTTACTCATTGCTTCCATAGGAAAATTGGTCAGTTCGGTTCTCAGTTGATCATAATATAATGCTCCCTTTTTCTTCCCGCCTTTTTGTTTTGTTTTGTTTTGGTTTTTTGCTACTGTCTCTTAACATCTGAAAAATCATATTGCTGATAGTTTCAGATTCAGAAGCTGGTTGAGCATATCTATTTTGACTATTCAGGCCATTTAGAACCAGCTGAGCTGTAAGTATGGTGTGCAAGTAATCACGTTACGTTCTACCTCTATTTTATTTGGATTATCTGAGTAAAGAACATGGAACCAGAAAAAAGTGGTTTTAAATAAATTGTTTCTGAGCTCATGGCAGAACTCTATACATGAAAAATGTGATGAATGCCTATTTAAAGATACGTGTTTTTTTTTTTTTTAATCCTAGTTATAGTTGATTGGAAGGTTTTTTTTTTTTTGAAATGAACATAAGCTAATTGATGATATAGGTTTAGGGTGGAAAAGGCGACCATAGTAGTAATATGAATCAGCCTTTTATTCTTCCAGAAGGGGTTAATAACCACCCTAAATATACTCTCTGGTTGAACCTTGTGGAAAAATTGCATCTTGTCTCTATTATAATCCTGCCAAAGTTCAGTCAACTTCACACTGACTTAATAAACATTTGCTTTAAAAAATAGTTGAAAGTTTTTGATGTTGCGGTATTTATTATTATTATTTACCATTTAAAGCCATTAGTAAGGTTCTAGATATCAAACAAGATCAACTGGAATGTGAGTTTTTTTTGGTTACCATCAACTGACTAAATGAATATGCAACAGATCTTAAAAGTGATGCTATCATATTAGACATGGTATGAACAGGCCCTCGTTAACTTAAACCCCAATGAAAATCAGGTTTATCTCCTTCATATTGTCACATCTGCAGCTTTGGTTTTTATTCTAAGAATTGCAGAATTAATTGTAGTTAGAAGCAGATACACATTTTGATTCACTGAATGTGTCTTATCTACCTACAAATTTTGCAGCTGGTTTCCTATCAGAGTCTGCTGATGTGTTGGTGATTGTTTTTATAGCTTAAAGAGTCAGTGGCAGTAGCACACACAGGCTAATTTTTAGAATATAAAGCTTTGTTGGAAATGGAACACGAGCTTCTGGTAATACTCTTAAGTTCACACCAAATTGGCAGGAAATTAAATATGGTTCTCCAAGAAATATATTGCAGAAGGTTTAAACTAGAAGTGGTTAAAAAATAACTTCTTCACAGGCATTTAGTTATTTTCTACCCCCAAAAAATTAATTTCCATTTTTTCTAATTTTTTATTAAAGAGAATGGCAACCATAGAATGACAGTGACCTAAAAGTATAACATTATAGTTAATGGAGTTGGGGTAATCTTGGGAGAAATATAATCCAAGGTATTTAGCAGTGAGCTAAAGGGAAAAATGGTGTGCTTTCGGTATACTGCAAATTAAATGCTTACTTAAAATTCCCTTAAAAATTAACAACTCTTTCACAAGAAATTCCTTTGCTTCTGGAGAAATTAAGACTGAAAAAAAGGAAGTTGGTAGTTATACATTTTTCTTACATTTACTTGCTTTTAAGAAGTGTTTTTATTTTTAATACCTAAATTTGAATGGGGCATGAGAGTAGATTAATTGCCATTTAAATATGCAGCTCCAGGTTTATAGGCATATTTCTGAACGAGGGATGGAAACACCATGTAAAACTCCTAGTACAGAAATTATATTTCATGTGGTGAAACGAAAACTCAAGGAGTTTTCTGTTATAATAAGCTGAAAGTGGTTACCAAAGAAACAAAAGTTTCTTATCACTCTGCCTGAGGCAAATGTGATATATAAAGCGAATTCTCTTCTCCTGAGTGCACACAACTCTTATTAATGTCTCAGAAATTATGCACACATAGGAAATGAGGAATAAGAGTTCCTGGATACATTTGAATAAGCATCCATTGGGGCATGGGGGCTATCTAATATCTATGGACACTTTAGTGCTGAACTAGCCAAAAATCAATTTTTTTGCTATTTTACCTTTAATTTCGGTTTAACTTTAGACCAAATGACTTGTTTGCATTTTAAACGAGGCCTTGCTTTTAGTGAGACTTAGGTTCCCTGGTGGCCTGAAAGAGTTAATGCAGTTTCCAAGAGTGTCCAACTTACTTCCAGGGAGTAGTGTGTGCATGTGAGAGTCTGGCTCCAGGATATTTGTTCACATCCCAAAACCAATTTGGCACAACTTAAAATGTCTGCTAGGGAGAGGATTCAGAGTGTTGTTAGGCCGCGCAATTAGTGCTTTATTTCATGAGCACCAAATTCACCCAATAGTGTTTTGTTTTAAAGAAGAGCTTGAAATTCACAATAACGGGATTCATTTATCAGAGCCATATGGGACTCACCATCTTTGGATATATTTGTGAGGCTTTCACAAAGAAGACTCCTTAGGCATCTCAGATTTCACGGATTGGAGGGCAATCTGGATAAATATCATTTTTGGAAATGATGAACTATCTTTTTCATATGTAGTCTCCAATTTAAGTAATCCTTGAGAAGCTAAAACAAAAAACAGGAAAGAGTTAAAAAAAAACAAAAACAAAAACAAAAAAACAACCTCAGCTTATTAGCTTTTATTGGAAAACAAAGACCATGATTCTTAAATCTGGTTCAAATGCCAAGTGCACCTTTAAACTGAAATCTGGCCACCTAATCTTTGCAGTTTGTGATGTGGTATTTGTGAGAGAGAAGGTGGGTTCTAAGTCTCAACCTATTTTTGCACTTTTTGCTTTTCTACTATGGTCATATGTCAACGGATGGTTGGAAAGATATCTGCAACAGAGCAGACTGATAATATGACATAGGGATTCTTTCGATGCTTACCCAATATTATTTCTTTGTTGCCTCTTCCTTTTCCATACTTCTCTGATTATTAGGGGTCTACCTTAATGTAATATATTCTTGATATGTTAATGTAAATTGATTTTTTTTTAATAAATCCTACATTTCCCCACTGATCTGTAAGGTTAGAGATTTTTTAAAAATTCAGGCTTATCTTCATTTGGCAGTGGTTGCTAGCACTTTATTTTTTGGTTCCCAGATTCTGTTAAGCTATTTGTGACCTATAAATAAATATTTAAGTGTTTACTGATTAAAATGAATATATTTTAAAAGCATCGTTTGCTATTGTGTTCTGACAGGCAACCACTGATTTTATTAGGTTTTCAAATTTTTATTTTCTTAGTTCTGTAGGGTTTTTTTTAAAAGGACACACTTGTTTCTGTTTGATAAATCTGGTAAGGCAGAATATTTGCGAGTAAATAAAGAGTACTATAACAACTGCAATTTACTTATATAAAGTCTATGTAAACTTTGTAAGGATGGTAATTTCAGTTTTATTTTAAATTGTTGTAAATTGACAATTACTTGAAATAACTCTTGGTCATCATTAAATACGGTCTTATTGTAGTCAGCCTTAATTTTTTATCCTCTAGTTTATTCTTTAACAACTTTTAACACTTTATTTCCTAACAATGATTATATTGGCATATTTTCCTAGAGAATGGCCACTGAAGTTTGTCCAGTTCTGAGCATATTTAATAATACTAAATTAAAATAAAATTCAATATATTCTTGGCTACATTTGAACTTTATATCAAGAATATCATATATATATATAATATATTTCATACAGATTAAAAAGTCTCTGCTCCCTACCATTTCTGCTCCCTACCCTTTCTTCTCTAAACATGCACTACACTCTACAGAGAGAGGATTTAGACATCTGTTACATAGCACACCTGTAGGGTACATACCTGTATTGCTATGGGTCATTGACTCCCATATTCTAGGCCAATGAGGCTGCTGGACAGTAGGTAAACTTGGCATTATTGAATGAGCTATAGCCACCTAAATTAGCTTGAGAATTAATTGTGCTGGATAGGTGAGGGTCTCATATTGTCTCTATACTTCATTCTTAGTCAAACATTCTAAAATCATTTATTGAATATAATCAATTGTTAAAACACTCTTAGGATTATGTTTTATTATTCCCTTTTTTCTATAAACTACAGGTATTGTGACCCAGTGAGGTTAAGTATTTTACTCACTGAAATGTCACTGTGGAACTAAAACATAGAATCTTTTTTTGGCTGATGTCTGGCATTTTTGCATAAGGAATTTTGCAATATTTTCTTTGGTAAAAAAAAATATGATCTCAAGATAGTGATTAATGGCAATGAAGAAATTAAATATGGCAGAGAGACTCAGGATAGACTATGGGGATGATAGGTTTTTCATTGGACTGTGGATTTAGTATAAACCGTGGGCTGTGGAGAGAAGATAGGCACATAGATTGAACAAGAAAATATGGATGTAATGATCAGTAGTTCATTCCTTATGAATATTCCTACTAAAGGATAGATGATGGGAGAAAGAAGGACATAATTTGATATAGTTATGCATGAATGATAAAATAGATGCTGAGAGAAGGAGAATGTGAAGCAAAGGTTAAGATTCTATATAGTTTTGTGCCTATAACTGCCTAGTTTTCTGCATTTACACTGAGTTCTGTTGTAGGGATGAATGGCTCCTATATATATGCTATAAATAGAATCTATAAATCATTTGGGCTGAGCAGGAACTTTATTTGCTTGTTGAGATAGACCTGTTTGATTTTGAGGTGTGGTGTGCTATTATTCATACTTTAAGATCAGAGTAAAGTTTTTTATTGTTTTAGTTCAAATTATAATGTGAGTATATTTTTGTGGAGATGTGTGTGTGTGTGTGAGTGTGCACATGCATATATGTAAAGACTCTTTCATCTCTGTCTCTCTATTTAACTGTCTCTCGTTTGTCTGCTGCTCTTTGCCTGCCAGTTTTTCTTTGTCTCTATCATTTTATCATTGAACCCATCTGTGTAGAAAATAGAATCCTTGGCTTTTTAATTTTTAATTATTCTTTATTTTCTGTTATTTTCTTCTCTCAACTTTTTTTCACCTCAAGAATTAAGGCTCAAGTATGAGGCATTTTAGTTGTCACATTCAAGAGGTGTTCTGCTTTCTTTCCTGTCCGTCCATTTGTCCATATGTTTACTGATCTCTGATAGGCTGTGCAGTGAGACAGCAGTTTACTATCTGTGTGTGTGAAATTAGCTAATTGGTGTTAGCAGAAATATTTTCACATGTTTTATAAGCAAAGTGCAGCAAGGTATATAAATGTAGATATGATCCAGACACGCGCACGCTCACGACTGTCACTGCTCATGCATAGGCGCTCAGAAGTAATTAATGTTAATAAGATTTTAATGTGCTTGTGAGATCATAATGAGGAGAAATGAATGCTCTGATTAGGAAAAGGTAACTGTGTGTGTGTTTTGGCTTAGAACAAGATTTCAATTTTTATAAACCGCAATTTTAGAACTTGTTTGTGATTGCATCAATTGGTTTTTATTTTCAAATTAGAGGTCTGTTTAGCCATTTGAATGATTAACCAAATAAATGGGTGAAACCCTGATCATAAGGAATGGTGCAGGTTTTCATTTGCAAGGCAATGTTAGTGTACAGCTAAACTGTGATCTTGTCTTTTGCCAATGTACCATTTTATGTTGTTTTTTATAGAGCTTTTTCAGAAACTACTTGTGGAGACAGTACTCATTTTTTAAAATGTAGATGTTATCTATATGTTCCAGAGACTCTAATCAGACACTGTAACTATTGTGTCTGAGATACATTTCTGCCAGTCTGTAATGGTATATTCTGTATCCAAAGAGTATATAACATGTTTCTTAAAATGTTTATTTGAAAAAATATAAAGCAATCAAGATTTTTCTTCCTAAACATGATCTTAACAAATTTAAGAGAGTTGACTTCTTTTTTTTTTTTTTTTTTGAGGCGGGGGTGTGTGTGTGTGAAATAAAATATTCCAAGGTAAGCAAAGATGCTGTCTTTTCATGGACTCAAATGATATGCAGTAACCAGTCACACTATAGACTGGCTTAATCCATCTGGGCACCAGGGGTCCTTCTCCACAGCAAACTTTAAAAAAATATTGTTGGCATACATTTGCATTATTGTTTTTTTAAATTATAGAATACATATGAAGGGCCTATGCCTTATGGCATGTAGAAATCACTTATTGTATTTTTAAAAATATAAGAAGTGGATTAAGATATTAAAAAATTGTAATACTATTTAAAAAGCAAACATAGTACTGAAATGAAAGAATTCTTGAATATGAGTTGGGATATGAGATATTATAGTTCATTTGCAACTAAGTACTACAGGCATGTAGTTTAGACTCTCAGGTTTTGGTTCTATTGCTACAAACTTTCTTCTGGGGTTTAAAAATGATGATGAAGAAAGAAGGTCTGCCCTCAAAAGGTATTTCCCTTTAATATTGCTTAGTTGACTTTGTTGGGTCCCATGACATTGAGGCATGATTAGGAAAAATTTTCCCACTTTCTGGTTGTAAAGGAATTCTGTTTTCTTCCAGTGTTTGCATGGTTTCCTATAAAAAATTTCTCTATGCAATTGGATATATTTATGGATTTTCTATCCTTTGCCATTGGTCTGTCTACTCATATGCTATTATCATGATGTTTTGATTATAGAAGCTTATAAAATGTTTTAATATCTAAATTGTCAGCCCCCATGACAATTCAGATCCTTTTCAGGGTTTTTCTGGCTTTTCTTTTCTTGTTCCAAATGAACATTTTTGAAAACAACAACAACATCAACAACAAAAAACAGATAAACCTGGTGGCAGTTTTATTGGAATGATAAATTGATGAGTTGACATACGAACAACTAATATCTTTATGATGTTGAGTCTTCTTATCCAAGAACACGCTTTGTTTTTCCATTTTATGTCTTTCAGGATCTTCTCTTCCATTATATTTTCTCTTGTTTTTTTCTTTGTCCTGTATAAGAAGGTTATTGATTTTTTAATATTAATTTTATGGCAGTTTTTTTTTATTGTTTGTGACGGCCCGAAGTGGGTTTGAATACCTGTTCTCACATAGTGCTTGGTATCTGTGAGATCATAGACAAGTTATTCTGGGCTGTTTTCCTTATCTGTAAAATACAGATAAGAAAACCAATGTCCCAGGATGGTGGAGATTAAATGAGATCATATAAAGTATATGCCTGGCACATAGTAGGTCCTCAACTACTGGTATACATTAATAATGTAATATGATATGATATGTTACAATATATTATCATCATTATTAAAGTATGGTTAATATGCTATTGAATTATTGAAGTTTTGTGTATGAGTTTTTACTCAAGAATGGATGAATTAAATAAATGAAAAAAACATAAACTTCCTGATAAACCTTTGTGATCTAAGACAGTAGGGACTGAATTAATATTCTGAGACTAGGATATTTTGTAGCTCTGTGCATATATATTTCCATTTCTTCTGTTTTAATTATGATTATTGTGTGCAAGACTCCTCAGCTCTGGAGGGTAAGTGGAGGGAACTTCTTCATCACTTAGAGTGATTATTCAAAGCAATTCATGGAGTGCATTGATTCTAGCACTTGTTAACTACATAAGTGGGATGTGAGCATTTAATATAGAGCCCTGTAACTATTATGTACTACCTCAAGAATTGGGCAACTTTACTACATTTTCTTAATAAACACTATACTAACTTGTGAATGAGTTCACATGAAATAAATATTGAACTTATATGAACTCATGATGGTATTGATGTAAGCAGAATAATTGCTCATGCAGCTTCCAGGTGAGTATTCTAACCTTTGAAAAAGTTGATGAATAAACAATAATTGATAAAAATGTAGGTCAAGGTAATAGTCCAATAACTTTTAAGTTTCCGCTCTAATTTAAGCTGATGGATAATAACTTTGCAGAAACAGTCTTTTAATCTGTATGACATGAGATATTGTTAAAAAATGAGAATGCCAGAATTTCAGGGCTCATTTTATCCTACCTACTGTTTGTTGTGAGGTTTAAATAAGATAATGTACTTAAAACACTTAACAAGTTATCTTTCTCATAGTAAGTGCTCTATAAATATCAATTGTTTTTATTGTTATTATTTTATAATCTTTGTCAGTTTTTCACTCCCACCCCCACACACATATTTTCCACCTATATATAGTCCTGTTGTTCTATGCTTAGAATAAATGTATGAACTATGTCTCATGATGATCATTAAAAATAGGCATAAAATATACATTAAAATATTATAGATCTATAATATGTCGATATTGAATTGCTTAGGTTGAAATAAGACAAGTGGAGTATGTAAAAGTTTTAGTTGCTTGTGGATGAAATTTCTGAGGAGCTGTGAAGATGAAGAATAATTTCAAAAGACTGAAGGTAAATTTTATCTATAGATTTAGGATTTACCAGAGATCTGGTTTAGCACTCCTCCACAGCCTCCATTGTTCCTTTGTTCATTCATTTATATGGAAAATAATAGTAGAGTATCCATCAATATAGAAAATTCTTCTGGGTAGTGTGAAATATAAAATAGCAAGATTAGTTGGATGTAGTGTCTCTATTCAGGAAGTCTAGGAGAGGGTTCAGACAGGGAAACAACTAGGTTGAGTGCTTGGACTTTGGAGCCAGCAGGTTTGAATTCCTGTTCTGACACTTACTAGTTGTGTGACTTTAGGCAAGTAATTTAGCCTGTCTGTGTCTCAGCTTCTTTATTTATAAAATGAGGCTAAAAATGATACCTATAAGGTTGTCCTGAGGATTAAAAGATTTGCTACATGTACAGCATTTTATTTTATTTTATTTTATTTTTTTTAAAGATTTATTTATTTTTATTTATTTATCCCCCCCTTGCTGCTTGTGCTTGCTGTGTCCATTCGCTGTGTGTCTTCTCCGTGTCTGCTTATCTCCCCCTTGCTGTGAGGTCCCACTGCATCAGCCCACCACGCCGCGCAGGCTGGCCTGCCCTCACAAGGAGGCCCCGGGAAGCGAACCCGGGGCCTCACACATGGTAAACGCGGGCTCTATCCATTGAGCCACACCCACTTCCTGTTGTGAGGTCTTGCTGCATCAGCCCACCGGGCCGCACGGGCCGGCCCGCACTCACAAGGAGGCCCCGGGAAGCGAACCCAGGGCCTCCCATATGGTAAATGGGAGCTCTATCCACTGAGCCACACCTGCTTCAACCTCTCAATAAATGTTGGTTAACATTAATACTATCATTAGATAAAGCTGAATATAATTAATGCCATAATAACAATGAAAACAAAGTATTATGGTATTATGGTTGACAATAATATTAATTTTTATTGGGCTAAGTGCAATGGGATCAGAGAAGGATTATTGGATGACGTAATGTTTAAACTGAGCCTTTAAGCATGATTTCTATAGAGCGAGAAAGAAGAGAGGGGTAGCTGAGGGAATAGTTTAAACAAATATTTAAGGTATTGTAGAGATAGAAATGAAAACTTCTGGTGACATTGCAGTAAAAAAGATTCAGATCTGAAGCCCAGCTCCACTCGTTATTAGCAGCCTAGTCTTGGGTAAGGCAGGGTTTGTTTGAGTTCCTCTCCCTGAGTCGCTATTTGGTAACTCTTCAGACAGTAAACTACAGCTATTGTAGAACTCAACTCATTTCCGTTTTCTCAGAGATTACTGTCCTGTGCTGCTTGTTGTCTAATGTCTTAAACTGTTATTTCATTTTATATATTTTGTCCAGGCTTTTAGTTAAGGTAGAAGGGTAAATCTTAAATTTGTTACTTCATCATTTTTTGAAGCATAGGCTAAACATATTACTTTTTCTTTTCCCTTTGTGATAGTTAATTTTATGTGTCAGCTGGCTAGGTTATGTTGTCCAGTTGTTTGGTCAAACACTGGCCTATTTGTTACTGTGGAGGTATTTTGAAGATGGGATTAGCATCTATAGTCAGTTGATCTTAAGTAAAGGAGAATACCCTCCATAATGTGAGTGGGCCTCATCCAGTCAGTTGGAGGTCTTAACATCAAGAACTGGGAGTCCCAGAGATCAGAAGGAAATCTGCCTCAAGACTACACCATCCACTCCTTCTTAAGTTTACAGCCTAAGGGATTCGTACTCAAGTATTCAACATCATTCTTACAGGAATTTCCAACTGCTAGCCTGCCCTACAGATTCTGACTTGTCAACACCCACAATTGTGTGAGCCAATTCTTTATAATAAATCTCTTTATATTACATATGTGTATATATACATTAGATGATACTTTGAGAACAGGGCTTCATCTTTATCACCACTATCAACCCATTACCAAGTTTGAAGTCTGGAACATAGCAAGCAGTTAATAATAAATACCTTTTGCACTTAATTCCTGTGAATTGTAATTTAGTGTCATACTGTGAAAGACATTTAATGCTCTGTTAAAGAGTTTGGATTTTATTCTGTAAACAATTTAAGATATTTGAGGAAGTGAGGGAAATTACCTGTCTTTTTTTTTTTTTTTTTTTTTTTAAAGAAAATAACTATAGAAGCATTAAGATGGATGTAAGAGGTTAGAGGTTGAAAATAATTAGATTACTTAGGATTCTAAGCAATAATAATGCAAAGAGAAAGGGCGTATTAACAGGAGTTGGTGACTAATCTGGTGAGGGCTACAAAGAGGGAACATAAGAAAAATGGTGACTCAGATTTTCACAAATGGCTGACCAATTCCTTTACAATGAAATATTAGGTTCTTTTGTCTTCTTTAGTACCTAAATGAAGGATTTTAGCATGAACATTTGAGAGCAAAACTTCATAATGCAAAGAAGTGATTAATAGTAGGATTTATCTGAATTCTATTTTAGTTTATTTACTAGAAACAAGTTTGAATTTAAAATATTTTACTTTTCTTAGGGGAAAATGAATTATTGGTTTATTTAATTGTGTAGAAATAATTTTCAATTATACTACAAATTTCATTGTCTCTCCCTATATACATTTTTCCTTCTTATAATCACTTTTCTCTGGTTACTATACTTATATGTATATATATATATATATATTTTTTTTTCTTTTCCTGATAGGTTTTAAATTAAAAAATTTTTTTTAACTTTTTTAAAATTTTAAAGAAGTTTTAGATTACATAAATGTTACATAAAAAATATAGGAGATTCCCATATGCCCTACCCCCTCCTCCTCCCATACTTTCCCATTACCAACAACTTTCATTAATGTGGTACATTTGTTACAATTGATGAATACATATTGAATCATTGCTACTAACCATTGACTATAGATTACATTATAATTTATACTCTGTCCAGAACAATTTTTTAGGTTATGATAAACTATACAATGGCCTGTATCCATCATATCAGTGTCATGCAGAACTATCCCAATGTCCTGAAAATTTCCCCATATTATACATATTCTTCCCTCTCCCATCCCTCAGAACCTCTGGTGGCCACTGCCTTTATATCAGTGATAAAAGTTCTTCCATTGCTAGAATAATAAAAAGTCTTTAATAGAATAAGTCTTCTTTAGTCCATTGTTCATTTCCCAATCTTGAGGATTTTGGGATGGTGATGCCCACTCTGTTTCTAACTGAGATGGGACTTAGATCCCATGGGGCAGATGGATGGAACTATCTTGCTTGAAGTTGCAGACACTCTCTGTTCCTTGGGATGGACATTGTTCATTATCATCTCCTTGTTAGTTGTCCTAGGTGAATCCAATGAACTGGAGAGTAGGTGTTGCAACTCTGCTGAGATTCAGGGCTCAACTGGCACATGATCGAACCAAAGATTTAAGTCTCTGGGACAAACATTTAACAATTATAGTGCTAATTATAGGTTCAAATAAAAGGGGCAGAAGAGCCACGTGTAGGGAAACTATAAATGAGTCTAACTCTGTTACACTGGGGAACATAAATTCCAAAGTAAGCCCCACTGACAGGGTGCCAAATTCCTGAGCTTGTCTGTCCTGCTTATAGTGTCTGGATGTCTCTAGAGCCCTCAGGAGCACTGCTGTTTGAGGCACTGTTTACTGTGGCAGTCAATGAGATCCTGCTGAGATGTGCTTAAGTGTAACCTCTGGAATGACCTCCTGACTCACTTTGAAATCTTTTACTATAAAAACTCATTTGTATTTAACATTTCCCTCTTTTGGTCAAGGTCTTTTTCGAGATGCATTGCTAGTTGATGCTTGGTAATAATCCCTCAGTGCCAGGGAGGCTCATCCCCAGGGGTCATGTCCCACACCGGTGGGAAGGTAGTGCATTTATATGCTGAGTTTGGCTTAGAGAGAGGTCACATTTGAGCAACAAGGAGGCTTTCAGGAGGTGACTCTTAGGAAATATATAACACTAGGCTAAGTTTCAATTTCACAGGAAAAGGTTCATAAGTACAATCATCAATATCAAGGGCCTGGCATAATGGTCTATCTTCTTTTACTAGGCACTGCTCTTGTACTTGGGGGATTCTTGCTGTCCTATTAGACAATGTGTCAGAACTCCATGGTGTGGGTCTCTACCCCTGATACAATGCCTTATGAACATATTCATATGCCTTAGAGGCAGGCCCCAGATGCATCCCCCATCACCAACACCATGCACCAGTGAGTCTTCCTTGCCAGAGTTGTGACCCTTTTGTGATCCAAAACCTCTCCAAAAACGAAGCCAACAAAATAACCAAATAAAATAAAATAATAATAGTTTTAAAAATAAATAAAATACAAAAAAAGTTTAAATTTGAAATAATATAAAATTTTTTTTAGACATTGTGTCTTTCATAATTGTATGATCTATTGTCTTGTATATACAATGACATTTTTTTCCATATATTCCTCCATTGTCTTATTTTTTTCATTTTATCTTCAAAGAAGCTTTAGGATACAGAAAAGTCACATAGAAAATATAGAGGATTCCCATATATCTAATCCTTCCCCCTTTTCCACTCTCTCCCCTATTAATAACATTTTACTTGCAGATAGTACATTTATTACGATTGATGTTCAAATTTTGAAGCATTGCTACCAACCATGGTTAATGGTTTACAATGTGGTTTACATTTTGGACCGTACACTTTTATAGGTTTTGACAGAATTTAAAATGGCCTGTATCCATTATTGCAAGATCATGCAGAATAATTCCAATGCCCTAAAAATGCCTTATGTTCCATCTATTCTATTGTTCCCTCCCCCTACCCTTGGAACCTATAGTAACCACTAAGTTTCAATTTTTGAAGAATAAGATTCATAGTTATTTGCAATAATATTGAGGGCTTGACATATTGGTCTGTTTTCTTTTATTAGATGCTGTCTATGTTCTTGAGGGATTCTTGACTCTCTAATTGAGAACATAGAAATCCCCAGGATGGGAGAATGTTTCTGAAAGACTGCTTCCTTTTGTCTTTAGCCTATGTTAGGAATGAACTCGGGGCTAACAGTTCATTTTATGCAATTGAATGAGATAGTACCTATAAAATAACAGTGAAAATTAATTTTTCTCAAATACATTTTAACTTTGCTTTTATAGTATCAGTTTTCATCCACATTGTCTTCTCTTTGAAAGAGAGTGGAAGTGGTAGCAGAATTGGAGGAATAAGAAACATTAGAACAATTGCCTGAACTCTCAAATACCTAACATTTACCTATAAACTATAATAGTAGGTATTTGAAAAGTTAGAACACTTGTTAAAACTTGTTTACAGGTCCAAAGGAGATTAATTAGAACTTATGGGTTTAATATGTGGAAAGGAACGATTTCTCCCAAATGAGTTCTATGCACTTTGTCATATTCTTCTAAGGCTTCTTGTAAAGTTTGATCCGACCTGAAGTAAATGACACAATGTTTGAGTCAACAATAGTATCCTGACAGAGTAGAGGAATATTTTGGATACTTTATTCCATTTCTCATTTAAGTTTCTTGTATAAACTATTTGTTACTCATGTTACAGAGAATGACACAATCACTACCATTTATTGAATGTACCCTTTGTACTGGTAACTGAACTCTGAGGTGAATATTATCTTAATATCTTCCTCAACAATGCCAGAAGGTAGATATTGTTTCCATTTTACCCATGAGTAATCTAAATAATTTCCATAAGGCCACACATGTAGTTATGATGGAATTCATCGGAATCAGTAGAATAATTGGTAAAGATGGATTGCTAACATGTGCACCCTTATGTGCAATGAAAGGGGCTTTCTCCCCTCTATCCAGTAAACAGGGGGAGATGAACTTTTTGGAAGAAGAGTGGGAAAGGGCTAGGGATGGAGGCCAAGTGTTTGTGTTTGGGGCCAGTAAGAGTGAGGTCATCAGAAAATAAAAGTCCAATACCTCACTGTTGCATGTCTTTCCATAGCCCTAGGTACTGCTGTTGGCACTCTTGGAGACACTGATGTCCACAGCAGTTGAAGACCTGGGTTATGCCTTGCTGTGGCTGGGCAAGGAAAATGATAGGGGCAAGGGAAAATGGTAGGGGCAAGGAAAAATGGTAGTTGCAATGAAGGTTCTCATGACTCTTACTCTTGTTGTACCACTTATGATGGGCAAACTCTTACCTGGCACAGCAATTCCAGACTGTAGGAGTCCATGTGTCTTGATGCCATGTATTGAGTGTCACCTGTTTCACCACTAATCTGACCTCAAAGTCTGGTCTTAATCAGTGTGCTAATTGTATAACAAGCATATTATTCAGTGTACCTGTCTCAGCTACAGAAAAGGTTAACACCTATTCCTGCACCCAGTTTTAAACCCAAGAGTAACACTGAGCTCTAGCCCAGAGAAAAAAAGTAAATCAATTATTTAATACAATATTTTACCATATTCTTTTAATTACAAGAATATTCACATCTGGGTGAATTGCAGAGATAAAAAGCCTGATTCTTCAGGTTCTGCTATTGAGAAGTCTAGTTATTTGCCTTTAGTTTCAAAAGAATAGTTCCCTAAGTATTTCAAAATGTCTGGCTGGCTGTCCCAGCCTTTCTCTTTGGAAGCTTCTTTCTTGTCCTTATGGCACATCCCTCTGGCATGCATGACCAGCTGCAAGCTAAACCCTATGGAATAAGAATTCTTTCATCCCTTTGTGTGATGTGTTCCATTTACAGAGTTTGGATGATCCTCTTCAGCAGCAGCAGCAGCAGGCATTGTTAGTTTCAATAAGCAGCCTGGATGCACAAGAACAGTCATCACAGAGAGGCAGGCTCTCAGGGTCCATCCCTTCATGGCCATGGTGCTATGTGCTGTGTTAGATCACTTTTCCCTGTTGGATTAATGGCAAAAAAAAAGAAAAAGAAAAAAAAAGAAACAAAGAAACAAACTCTACCCAAAGGAATCCAATTAAAGTACTTGAACTTCACTGATGTCCATCCTATTGTTTTCTTAATTTCCTAACCTCTGGTTAATTTTTCTGACCATTGAACGGAATAGCGTAAGTACAAGAATTATCTTAAATTCCTTATTTTATTTAGTTTGAAAAGGCATCACATTTTGTGTGTGTGTGTGTGTGTGCAAGATGGAATAATAGCCTGTGTTTGGTATAGTTGAAAGTGTTTTTGGCTGATCTTTCTATCTTTTCTCTAATATCTTCACCAAAACCACTACCATGACTTATTGGCTGAAACTGCTCAGCATGCAGAATTTTATCTCTGTTCACATTCTGCATTGCAGCATTAGTTCATTTTGAGCCCTATTTGCTTTCTTGAATCTCCATTTGATGCCACTCCCATGACTGTCATATTCCTTTCCTGGTTAATCAAGGACTCTCTTTTTCTACTCTGTCATACATGACACTGTAAGTAGGAACGTGATTTAGTCTTTTGGATTTCAGCCTCTTCATTTGTGAAATGACCTCCCCTGACTCTTAAGTTTGATGTCCAAAATATAAACCAGGATTTCCAGTAATAATAACTTATATGTATATGATGATTGATAGTTTTCAGATATTTTATTTTATATAATTCTGACCATAGTCCCATGAAGTGGGGGAAAAACAAGTATTACTGGCTCATTTTTCAGATAAGGATGCTGCAGCTCAGGGCTCTAAAGTGATTTACCCCACATCACATAGGTAGTAAGTAGCTGAACCTGAACTTTATTTTATTTTATTTTTTATTGTGGGTAAAAATCAAATTTTTCACAATACATACAAATATTTGTAAAATGATATATAAATACATATGTATATATGTGCATTTGTTTACATAAATGTTATTTTATATATATATATATATGTATTTTTAAAGGTGCTAAGATTACCTAAATATTACTCAGAAATTACAGGGATTCCCATGTTCCCCACCTCCCACAACATCCCACACCACCATCTTTCATCCGTGTGACACAACACCCGCAATGGATATACACATCCTGGTACCTTGCCACTGAGCATGGACCACAGTTCACATCATAGACCACACTCTCTCCCACACAGTTCTGCATGGTATATGTTGATGGAAAATGGCCTACATCCATCGCTGCAACGCCACTCAGGACAACCCCCAAGTCCCAAAAAAGCCCCTGTATTTCAACTGCCCCTCCTCTCCATGCCCCCAAAACGTCCAGTGGCCACCGGCTCCACCTCACTGTTACAATTTCTTCCGTTGCTTGAATCACAATGTGTCTACAGAACCTGAACTTTAAATTCAGAGTTTTTCCCATGTATGGTGACACTTTCCTCTGGTAGAGAGAATATTTCATTCTTAAAGCCTAAATTTATTAATTAAACTTTTTTTGTGTGTAAGTGTGTATGTACATGCTTTGAGGAGAGAGGCTCCTAATACTTAATTGTGTTTGGGGTAGAATCTTATGATCTTAGTTTTTATTAGTAAGGAGTCTCCTAGGATTTCTAGTTAAAGAAAGTTAAGGAATTTGTTGCCTTTCTAGGTAGTATAGAATTTTGAAGCCATTGTAAACCCCTCTACCAAATTTGATTATATTTTTCAATTTCTCTGCCAGAAATCTAACATACCTGTTAAATGATATTCTTTGCAATTAGGGTATAATAGGAACATAGTAGAAACCCTCTCAATGATCCCTGCTTCAAGCCAGTAGGATACTCTCTAAATGTGAGTATATTTTCATTTGAAGTTTACCTGCTGTTATACTTAACTGGAGTCATTTGTGTTTGTTTTCAAACTTGTTTATGCCAGTTGAATGTGCAATTATAATTTAATTATGCAAACTGATGAAATATGAGTACAAAAATATAAAGCATTGTGAATTTTATGAAATTTAAGTTGAATGCTTTGGAAAGACTTTTAAAAGGTGAATTGATAAAACAATTTACTGTTTAAATAGTTGTGGGCTAGATAACTGTGAAAGATTGCCTGGGTTGGAGTCGGAGATGACTGTAAAAAAATCTGGAAGGATCTGCATTCGGCTTGCTTTGCAAGTCTCTTTCAGCTCTCATCAATTTTAAATAAACCAAAACTGATAATCATAAAAGATACATTTGAGGATGATTTAAGCTAAGAAAAATAATGTGAAACTCCACTTAGCAGGCCAAGACTCTGTGAACAAGGGAGCCCTTGTTCCTGCCTCAAAAAGTTAAAAAGTTTTGTTTTAATTTTAATAAGCCAAATATGTTAAAATTCATTTAACCATCTTCTCTCTTAGTGCCCTTTTGTGTAAATGAGGATGAAAATAACTTGACCTAACTCAAGGATTTCTTTGTGTGTAAAGATTAAATGAGATAACACTTGTATAATACCTAGAACAATGTCTGGCACAAGTAATAAAAGAAGTTAGCTATTATTTTTATCATCATCATCTGCTGTAGGGCTTATGTACACTTACATTACAAGTTGTCAGCCATTGGAATATTTCAGCAGTGAGACATAATAGTTCTATCTGGGTTAGCAGTGAAGACTGTCCATTTCCCACACCCAATCCACCAACCTTTCTCAGGCTTTATGAAACAAGGAAATTTGACTAATATGACTACCCATTCTCAGGAAATGCTGGCACCTGAAAGGGCTATTTGTATAATCTCAGCTGAAGATTTTCTAAAGGATTTTCATATGGAGAGTTTAAGATGTATTGACGAACTTGTGTGGCATGCTCACACAGCACCTGCCCAAACCGAGTCTAGATCTAGCCCATGCATTTCTCACTTAAAACCCCCTAGTAGCTAGAATAGTTGTGTGCTGTTTTCACCGTAGGCATTGCACTATATGCTATCAATTCCTAAATGCTTCTGCTGACTGCTAGGTTACAGGTTTTCATTAATGAATCTACATTTAGAAACTGCTTTTTGGAGGAGAATTAAGCTTTTACCTGCTTTCTTGCTGAATGCTGGCACACACATTTTCATATAATTTCATATCCTGTTTTCCTATGTAAGAATGTGCTCCTAGTAGGAAAGACGCTTGGGCTTCAGGGTCAGAGACAACACCAGCGTGGCTTATAGTTTCCTCCCTGCTTTGAATGCTATAATATTTGATTCCGTGTTGGTGGCATAAGAGTGACTGTGCTATCAACCATTTCTTTTTTAAAAAATTGTTCTAATAAGTGATCCTATTCATCTTCTATGAAAACTTAAATGACACATCCATAGTCTTTAAAAATAAAGCAAGTAGGTAGCACATTGGAATTTAAAAGTTTTCAAAGTTGAAGAATTTTTAAGAATGGTAAAATCTAAAATTAAGTACCCATTTGCTCACTTAAATATTGCAAGTAATGCAATTGCTCCCTTTCTACACCTATTATGGAATTTAGGTCTATTTGTTCTTCAGATTATATAGTACATTCTTATAAGGTTTTTGTATAAAAGAAATATTGTTTTTCTACTTCATGCGTCATCATAGCATTGTGGTTACCTCTGATCATACCACATACATTTTCTTACCTGTGAATACTATTTAAAACTATTCAAATTTCTCTTCCCTGTCTTTCCTGTGCTTTTGTTTGGATCATTAAATGTCCTATCAGTTTCAGCTGTCCTCAGCCTTTTGTCTCTCAGGTATGTCTTCTTAGCATATTTTTCTTTGCTCTTGTACATGTCAGTATTTGTTAACATATATCTGTTTTTTGAAACTACATTTTTATTCCTTAGTTTGTTGATTTAAATTTCACCCATTTAGTATCTTTAGATAATACACCATTTCCATAAAGTAATTGCACCTGAGGACAACAGTAGAAAGTATAGAAACTAGGCAAAATAATTCTTTATACTGAAGTTAATTAAACTAGGTATTCAGGCTTCTGCTTGGTAGACCTCTACCATTATATCCTGATATTAATATAATATTTCTAAGGAGATAACTTCAGGAGGATTTCCTTCTTCATATGAAATTCCTGTAGTTCAACATGATATTCAGAATCTCTTGCTTAAACATTTTTCTAGGCAGAGGAAAGAGCCAGCCTCAATTTGGATATGTTCAGAGTGCTCTGTTCTTGACTCATATCCCTGGGTTGGTCTGCCACTTGATATTTTAGATCTTATGTTGTAGATTAAGGCATTTCTGTAACTGGCCAGTGATGCATTTCTAAAACTTCACGTGATGGGGTCAATCCTTCACCAACAGTGTTTTGCTGTGATGACAAAATTTCTGTAGGCAACCAAATTGGCTTTAGTAGGTAATAGTGGCCAGCATCTCATGGAAAATGAAGCAAAAGAAATGTACAGTTAAGGTGTATGTGCAAGCACAATGTTGCTCTTTCTAATTTGTTTAGAAAACAGTTTGGATATCATTGCAATGATAGGATAGGATAGTCACTTCATCAAACACTAAGAAAGAAAGTTCTTATTTATCTGTTGGAGAGATGTGGTGTAGAGAATGGTCTGAAGATAGAGATACTAATGACAGGAATGTCTCTCTTTTGTTTATTTTTCAAATAGTGAATGTTTTTCTGTTACATTAAAGCATTTTGCTATATTATACATTGAATGATTTAACAAATGCCCAAATAAAGATCAGATTGTTGTTCCCTATAAAAATCTTTTGGTGATGTATGTGAGTGTGTGTGTATGTGTATTTGAATAAATACTCATAACATTTCTACTAAGTTGACCAGCTATAGTAAGTTTCATTGACTTATTGAGTTTATGAAGTAGCAGATGAGCCACTGCTGCCTGGATTTTTTGGTCTTATATTATCTATAATTTCATTAATTCATTTGGTCATTCACTGGGTACCTATTATGTTGGTGATTGTAGTTGATGCATTGGGAAATGCAATTGTCCCTGCCTAATAAAAGTTTATATTTTAGTGGCTATTGTATAAAAAACATATTTAGATTTGACCTTTATTTATAATACTTTGTTAATGTCTTAATTACTTCACATTCCAAATGTGCATTTATTACTGTTTTGATCAAACATTTAATTTGCATCTTCAGTGTTCTGTGTACTGAACCTAATGTACTGCCAATACCTTTAAAAAGATTATAATTCTAAAAGATAACAAAATATTATAAATGTGAATAAATATAAAATTTATGGTAAACAGAACTTTGTCAAATAATTTTATAGGGTTTATACTGGTTTCTGGTGATATTCATCTCTTTCCTTTTAGCTGATCCCTTCCTTTCTTTATTTTTGAGAAAAGACGGGGAAGGGCAATTGTCATTTGGTGGTGAAAATCCAGGGTGACTAGAGAACACACCAAGAGTGTTTTGATTTTTACCTGATTTCTAAAATGCAAGAAGAGGAGACTCAGAAGACGAGTATGTAAAGATAAGCGGGTTCCTATTATGAAGTGTCTTATACATGCTGTGCTAAGGAGCCTGAAATGAGATGAGACCTATTATAGTTTTAAGTAAGGAAATGACTCCTTAATTATATTCAGAGAAAACTTTGGCAACTGAGTGTGGCGGGAGGAATGTAAAGAGAGGAGACTGGAGTTTGTGAGACCAGTTAGAAGACAATTAATGGAGATCAGGATGAGATACAATGAGGGCCTGAACTGAAACAGTGGCTATGAAGCTGTGAGGAACATAAAGAGGGATGGATTCAAGAGAATTTTAGGAGGTAGAATTGATTAGATTTGGGGAACTGTCTAGATGTAGGGATGACAGGTGCTGTGAAGGAAAGAGAGAAGTTTAGGTTGACTCTCAAGATTTTTGCTCAAGTAACTAGATGGTGCCATTCATGGAGAAAAGGACTTAGGAAGCAGGTTGGCAGCCAGGGCTGGGGTCAGTAGTAGGGGTGGGAGGGAGAGGGTAGGAGGTTAAGAAGGATATAGATAATTAAGTTGAATTTCAAACATAAATTTATTTTGCTTTGACAAAACATGGTGTGATCCTGTGACCTGAAAGAGTCAAAATTAGCTAAGTCTGACATAATGAGGCAGGCTAAGAATTGTGAGTTTCATGGAAGAGTGTTGATTAGGAAGATTCCTTAGAAAATAAATAAAAGGTTCAATGTCAGATTTTTATTCTTGGAATCATTGTTTCCTGAATTTTCTTTATTGGTAGCTTTCCCCGATTTTGTTAACACAGAACTAATCTGATTTTTTCAAATGTTTTGACCTTAGGGTGTGCCTGGGAGTCAGTGAAGAGTAGCTACGTTAAGGGCTTTTTCTATGTGACAAGTCAGTGTGGTAATGAAGACAAAGTCAAATATGGACTGCTGGATAAATAATCTTGCACAAACCACTTAACCTTTCTGGGTTTCTATTTTCTCACCTCTAAAATAAGAAGGTTGAACTACCTGACCCCTGCAATGCTTTTTTAATGGTAAAAGCCCTATGATTTTATTAACCTATGGATTGCATAATTCAATAATAAACCTGTAAGATTAATGTCTTCAAAACTTTAACAGTGAACTTCCAGTTAAACATGATGGTTGAACACATTTTTCCTTGTTCATTCCTAGTAAAGGACTAAACATATGAATAAAACGCTAAAACTGATAAGTCCCTGTAGCAGTTTGGCATTATTTATGAACTCCAAAAATAAATATTGGATCATGTTTGTAAACTGGTCTGCTCCTCTGGGCATATTAGATTATATTGGATTCAGAGGTTTCACTTTTACTTGATTAAATAATGATTGGGTTTTTGATTGGGCCACATCAGTAGTCCCTGCCAAAGGGGTGGGGACTCACAGAAAAACCGCACTGTAGAGAAGGGAGGTTGGAGTTTTGAGCTGGAGCCCAGGAAGTAAACACAAGGGAGAAAGCAGAGCAGCTAAGCCTGAAGAGAAATGAACTCCGGGAGAAAGACGAGAATTATCCTAGCCTACCGCTGATATTGGAAGAAGCTGGGACCACAGAGCCTTAAGAGGAAGAGGAAGGCTGAATGTCGGCAGACATCTTGCTCCAACATGTGGTAACAGACTTTGGTGAGGGAAGTAACTTATGCTTTATAGCCTGGTAACTGTGAGCTTCTATACCAAATAAATACCCTTTATAAAAGCCAACCGATTTCTGGTATTTTGCATCAGCACCCCTTTGGCTAATTAATACAGTCCCCAAGCACAAAGAGAAAGGAAGAGAAAGCAACATATGAAAGATACACATTTTTGGGGGAGATGTGAAGTGGATAGAGGAGTTAGTGGAGCTGTGAAAGCTTAATACAAGTGGCTGGGGAGTGTTGTGCCAATGAGAAGCAAGCTAGTTCATGCTCTAGGACTGACTCAAGAAGAGGAGGCAGTAGGTCTCATGGAAGACAATAGCTGAAGTAAAAAGAAATTATAATTAATATCTTCAGAGAGAGAGGAGAAGCTAGCACTTCCATGAAACCTGACAGGATGTTATAAAAAGGGAATAATCAGAGAATAAGTTCTCTTATAATAGCAAAAATAACGACTTCAATAGAAGGATTGAAATATTCCAGAAAATAGAGCAAAAAGTCAAATAAATAAAATATAGGAGAGAAAAGATAATTCAGAGGATCAATACAATAAGCCCAAGATCTGATTAATAGGAGTTCCAGAAAATAGGTGAGAGCCAAGAAAATGATAGGGAAGAAATTATCAAAAAATTATGTGATAAAAATATTCAGAACTGAAGGACATGAGTTTCCAGGTTGAAAGAGTTTTCTGGGTGCCCATAATGACTATAAAGCAGATCTATATCAAAGTACATAAATGAAAAATTTCAGAATGTCGGTGGTAAAGAAAGATGATAACAGAAACTTCTAGAGAGAAAAAATAGGCCCCATTAAGGACCAGAATTTCTTAATGGCAACATTGCTTTAAAATTCTCAGGGAATATTACT
>JAQZBX010031937.1:0-26095 GCA_029593785.1 Cabassous unicinctus
AACACAATTAAAAAATGGGTAAATGACTTGAATAGACATTTCCCTAAAGAAGCTATACAAATGGCCAATAGAGACACGAAAAGCTATTAAGGGAAATGCAAATCACCACCACCAAAATGAACAAATTAGCTGGAACTTGACCCGATCTAGATGACATAGTGAGATGCATTAGGGCTCTGTCTCCCCACAAAAGCTTTGAACAAACATCAAGAACTGGCAGAAATATCATTCTCAAAGATCCAAAAAACCATTAAAGGATTGCAGAAACAGAGCAAGCGACAAATCAAGAAAAAGGCCACTTAAAAGTGGAAGGCTCTCTTGGTGCCTTGGCACCTCCCCCCTCATCCCCTCACCAGCTTGCTGTGAAGCCAGTGTGCATTCCTGATGCAGATCTGTATCCCAATTCCAGATGGAACAGAGTAACCCATGTACACATACTGGGAGCATGTATGTATGGCCCAATCTGTCTGGTGGTGGCCTGAGAAACTCACCCTCCAGAACTTGCCCTGAGCTCTACTATAGAATGCTGTGGGAACCCAGTCAAGTTGTACTGCTTGAGGCAAGGGATTGCTGGCTGTAGGCCATACAGTGCAGTGCCTGGAACTGAGAAAACTGTTTCCTAAGAAGACAGAACATTAGGAACTGTGTAAACAGGGGAATTCCTATGGCCACAAGTCAATTCCCAAGACAAGAGGCATGCACAGAAAGGATCTGGGGAAAGCATAGGTGGCTCTAGTGATTGGGCTCCCATCTATCATATAGGAGGTGCAGGGTTCAACTCCCACGGCCTCCTGGTGAAAAGCAAACTGGCCCACGCAGGGTGCTGGCCGGCACAGAGTGCTAGCGCAGCAAGATGATGCAACAAAGAGAGACACAGCAGACCAGGGAGCTGAGGTGGTGCAATAAGATTCAGTGCCTCTCCCCACTCCAGAAGGTCCCAGGATCGGTTCCTGGTGCCGCCTAAACAGAAGACAAGCAGACACAACACACAGAGAACTGACAACAAGCTCAAAACAATGGGGGGGGGAGGGGAAGGGAGGGGGGATAATTTTTTTTAAAAGATTTATTTATCCCCCTCTTGCTGCTTGTGCTCGCTGTGTCCATTTGCTTTTGCGTCAAACCCGGGGCCTCCCATATGGTAAACGGGAGCCCATCCAATTGAGCCACAGCCGCTTCCCAGGATAAATAATTCTTAAAAAAAAAAAAAAAAAAGGATCTGGGAGACCCCTATGCTTTGGCCTGTAACTATTCTCCAAACTCATTGTATGGATAATCTCTGAAGGACAACACTCACACAGGTCAATACTCAAAAACCGGGGAAGGTGTTTTAATTTTTTAAAAATTTAAATTAGCTCCTGGCATTGAAGGAAACCTCTGTCATAACACTAGCTAAGATCCAATCAGGAGTATCAGACCTGGAACATTCCAAAGACATTTAAAAAATAGCCTTAATTATGCTCAAAGAGCTAAAGGAAAGTATGAAGAACTAAAGGAAATCAGGAAAACAATAGATGAACACAAAGAGAGTATCAATAGAGAGATGGAAATTATGAAAAGGAACAAGAGGTGAAGACCACAGTTACAGAAATTAAAAATTCCCAATGGCAGATTAGAGCTGTCAAAAATAGAAATCAGCAAACTGTAAATTTTAGTTGGAGAAGTGGAGAAAGAATGAAGAGAAGCAACATGTCACATACAAGGGAGACTGAATAAGGTTAAATGGGGAAGCAGACATGGCTCAAGCAATTGGGCTCCCATCTACCATAAAGGAGGGCCAGGGTTTGATTCCCGGGGCCCTCCTGGTGAAAGGCAAGCTGGCCCAAGTGGAGAGCTGGCCCACGAGGAGTGCTGGCACAGCAAAGATGACACAACAAAGAGAGACACAGAAGACAAGACAATAAGAGACACAGCAGACCAGGGAGCTGAGGTGGCACAAGAGACTGAGCACCTCTCTCCACTCCAGAAGGTCCCAGGATCAGTTCCCGGGGCCGCCTAAAGAGAAGAGCAGACACAGAACACACAGACAGCAGACAGCGAGTGCAAAAACAACAGGGGTGGCGGGTGTGTGTGAAGGGAGAAATAAATTGTGTAAAAAAAAAAAATTAAATGCCAGTTTCTCATTGGAAACCATGAAGGTAAGAAGGTAGTATCTGAAAGAAACAAATTGCCAACCTGTATCCAGCAAAACCATCTCTCAAAAATGAGGAACTAAGGCATTCTCAGATAAAAGCTGAGGGAGGCTTTGGCACTTCTGTATCAGCCCAACAACACAGCTAAAGGAAGTTTTGCAGGTTCAAAGAAAAATACAACTACCATATTTTTCATTTAACTCCACTTTTTACTTCCTACAGGATCTGAAAGGCAAATGCATAATAAAACATGAATCAGTGGTTTTGGACTCAGTGTATTGTGACAAGTACATTTAGGTAAGGGGATGGAGTGATATAGGAACATAGTTTATGTATGCAATTGAAGTTGGTAACAAAGCAAATGAGATTGTTACAGATTTAGGATGTTAAATTTAAGCCCCATGGTAACCACAAAGAAAGTTATCAGAAAAATATGCAAACTCAGAGACAAAGTACAGGGTGAGACCAGGGGCAATGGGGAGTTAATCCAAACTGAGTATGATTTTCTGTTTGGGGTGAAGGGAGTACTGCAGCATTGTGAATGTGATTAAAATCCCAATTGAACTTTATGCTCAGGAGTGGCTGAGATGGGAAAGTTTATGTTGCATATATAATGCCACAATTAAAAGAGAGAAACTAGAGATCATGGTAATTAAAAGCAATACATGTTACTGGGTGGGATCCAAAAATCCAGGCGCAAAGGACATTATTGGGACATGAGAAAAAAATTGGAATAAAGAATGTAAGCTTTATATTAAGTTTAACTTAAATAAATACACTTATGGTTGATTTCGTAAGTTAATATCCTTTGGCACTGTTGGTGGGAATGTAAAATGGTGCAGGTGCTGTTACTCTCTGACCCAACAATCCCACTTCTAGGTTTATACCCAAAAGTACTGAAAACAGCGACTTATATCTGTACACTAGAGATCATAGCAGCAGTATTCACAGTAGCCAAAAGGTGGAAACACAGGTGTCCATCAGCAGATGGATGGATAAAGAAAATGTGGTACATATCCATACAATAGAATATTATTCAGACTTAAAAAGGAATGAAGTTCTATGGAAAATCTTATGTTAACACAGTAAAAATTTTAAAAATGAAAAGTTCTCATTCATGCTACTATATGGATGAATCTTAAGGATATCATATGTTGAGTGAAAGCAGTGGGACACAAAAGGAAAGACACTGTAGAATTCCACTTGTGCAAATTACCTAGAATGTGTAAATACAGGTTACCAAGGGGAGGAGAGGGAATTGAATGTTTTTCTTTTCCTTTGTGAGGTACCGGGACCGGGGATTGAATCCTGGACCACTTATCTGGGAAGCCGACGCTCAACCACTGAGCCACATCTGCTCCCCAGGAATTGGGTGTTAATGCACAAGTGTGGGGTTTCTGATCAGAGTGATGGGAAAGTTCTGTGATGGAAGGTGATGAGGGTACCACAATATTGTGAATGTGATCAGTCCCGCTGAATGGTATGCACAGGGGTGGTTCTGAGATGGGAAAGCTTCTTTTGCATGTTTCCACAACTAAGAACAAAAAACAGACTTAGACAATGATAAATCCAATATATGATCCTGGACTAGATCTAATGGAGAAAATTACCAAAAGGCCATTATTGGAACATATGTGAAAAAATGGAATATAAATATACTTCATGTGGTTAATTAAGTGAATACTCTTGTTTTTAGGTAATATACATAAAGTAGTAAGCGTTCAAGGAAGGAGCATGATATATACAACCTGCTCTCAAATGTTTAGAAAGCAGACAGAAGGATAGATGGACGGACAGAATGAAGAGTAAATACGGATCTGGGTATCTCATTAGGGGTATGTTGGATTTCTCAGTATGTATTACTTTTACAACTGCCCTGTTAAGTTTGAAATTTCAAAATAAGAAAAAATAAAAATGGAAACCAAGTTTCTATTACCATTATCATTTTGCAAATATAAATATCCCATTTCCAAGGCATTTTTAAATTATCTGATTCAGAAATCTAGTTAATGAAGCAGATTAAAAATTAATCTTGGCATTTAGGATAACTAATTCCTAGAATTGGCATGAAAGCCACTGGAGTTAACAGTCTTCCACCCACAAATTACAAAACAAAAATTGTTTCCTTGAAGTTTTTGTCCTCTCCAAAGAAATGGATCTGTGAATAAAACCTTTGACCTCTGTCATATCTGTTACCAGGTTCACTGTGTGGAAACTATCATCTGAAATTTAGTGGATAAGCAAATGGTCACAGCTTGGAGACGTGTCACTTCATCTGTATTAGACCACCTGGAAGCACTGAACAAAATGCCACTAAGCTAAGGTTTATGCTTAAAATGGGCCAGGAACATGTTCCCCAACCTTAAAGCATGAATCAAGGTTTAATCAATTCTCCATCTGAAGGCCTGTGAGTTCAAATGACCATATAAGGTTGCCTCATAAAATGGTAGGCATACCAGCCAAATCTCACATACTATGAAACATCCTGGGTCCATGTGCCTAATACATGATTCTCTGTGGCTGATTCAGGAAGCTTGAATGCAGTACATAGAATGATTTAATTACCCCGTTCTTTTGGAGAACTGCTCACCCTGTTCCATCCCACATGTACCCACTTTGCATAGAGGCCTTATGATATCCTTGCTCCAATAACCATCAATAATTGGGGCACAAAGATGCAGACTGTAACTAAAGGAGTATTCAAACTGACCTAAGGGAAGGGGACAGTCATTCTGTGGTGGCAAGGTCATGAGATGGGTGATGACAAGTGCAGGTAGCAATGCTCCCATCTCAGGAAAGAAGTCTATCTCAATAAAGTGGAAATACCCTTACTGAGATAAATCACTGAATTTCCCCAGTGCCACCAAATTATTTTTGCCTAAACTTGGTCAGCCAACATTGTTCTGTGGGAGAGACAAGGAAATAGTAGTCAGCTTTTGGGCCCTGATTCCTAGGTCACAGAAACAAAGAATGCAATGCTCATAAATAAGACCCATAATTGTAGAAGGGAAAAAATGAAAATATGACTAACATGCACCCACTGTTCAACAGAATTGACTTTTCTCCTCAGGCCCACTTAGGAAGGTATGCTTTTATTTGTTTGTTTGTTTTTGTTTTTGGAGGTACTAAGGATTGAACCCAGGACCTTGTACACGGGAAGCAGGCACTCAACCACTGAGCCACACCCACTCCCCGGAAGGTATGCTTTTGAAACCAAAGGAGTAGGAAAAAAGTGTGAAAAAGACTGAATCTGTTAAATTTTGAAAAGCCACTACCACCATCCTTGCCATCAGAAACATAATTATCAGCTACTTTGGGGGAATGTTTGCTATCAAAATATTAACAGTTAACTTCCTTCTCAAGTTTTGTGGTAGCATTGAAAGTGGATAAATGTGAAGCAGGTATGTTTTCTGTTTTGAGGTACCAGGGCCAGGGACTGATCCCGGGGCCTAGTATGTGGGAAGCCAGTGCTTAAATCAATGAGCTACATCGGCTCCTCCAAGTTGGTTTTTTTGTTTGTTTGTTTTGTTTTTACGAGGTACCAGGGATCGAATCTGGGACCTCGTATGTGGGAAGCAGGTGCTCAACCATTTGAGTTACATCCACTCCCAGCAGTTATGTTTAATGAATGCTCTTTAACATTTAAGGCAAACAATAAAGGATAACTAAATGTTATTCACAGTAATTAAGAACACAAGTACCAGACTCAGACCTGTTCTCAAAATTGTACCACTGAGGCTATAACCTCATGTTACCTAAATAACTAGTTTTCAATCTGGTAGTACATTATCATCATCCAAGGAGCTCATAACATGACGTGCAGGACACAACCCTGACAAATTCAAGCCAAATGAGTATGTTTCCATTTCCAGTTAAAAGGGTATGTTGTAGTAGTACCTAATTCTATGAAATTGTTATTAGGTAATGGAAACTTTGTGTTAGTTTCTAAAATATTCTCCAGACAATGGTCTATATATTATTCACTTTTATGAAATCCCATTCTAGCATTACAATAAAGAGGTAAAATTTTTTTGAAAATGTTCCCCTTTAAGTGCTTTGATCCAATCAATCAACAAGGGTCCCAGAAGCTTCTATGCTCTTTCAGACCACTTAATTTTTTTTTTTTTTACTTTAGAGGATTTTTTTTTTTTTTTTTTAGGTGCTGGGGCCAGGGATTGAACCTGGGACCTTGTATGTGGGAAGCCAGCACTTAACCACTGAGCCACATCAGCTCCCCTTTACTTTAGATCTTTACAATTACAAAGCTCTTCCCTATCATCACTACTGTGTGTGAAAAACAAATGCAGTCCCATCCAAGTAAGCATCAGGAGCAGAAGACATAAGCCCAGTTAACAACTGGTTTGAAATGTACTGGTGCCAAGATTTGATCTAAAATTTGGAACTGTGTCTGTGTATGTCTATGTACAAGTATAGAGGCCATAGGCAGAAATAAAGAGCCTCAACTTTGCCTTTGCCAACTCATTCCCATACGTATACTAGTCTTAGGATAATTTTCTAGGCATGTATGGAAGGGGAAAAAAAATACCACTTTATTATCTGACAAATAACAACGGCTCGTGGTACTCAAGTTTGGAAAATTATTTTAAGATATTAGAGAAATAAGAGACAAAATTAAAAAATTAGAAATGTTTTGCATTCTCAGTCCAGAAAAAGAAAAACACTGTCATATTCCCGGTTATGTTCAAACCTTATGATGCCAGCTATAGCTCTACTCATTTAGAATAGGCTCTGTAGAACGTCAAAGAAAATCTTGACAAACTTAACAGATTGGCCTGCATGACAAACCAATCAGGAAAAATAAAGAAAACAAGAGGAAAAGAAAAAGGCAAACACATCCAAGAGGGAGTAGGAAGAAATAACAATAGTAAAAAACAAAGATGCACTATATGTTCTCTGACATTCGAAAAACCTAAAGGTTTTACTTCTGGCACTTGAAATAGACAAAGTTGAATGAAAATGTGCCTGTACCAAGGCAGCCCAATCCAAGTTTTATCTGGGAAAATAGTAAAATAGTCAAGCTCTCAAAAGTTCCATGCAACGGATCCAAGGGAAATGTTATGTCCTAATTACACTATGCTGGACTCCCAGAAGCACAAATAGATGTGTCTTGGATATAACCAATGTGTCAGAATATTAATTCCATTCACTATAAGCCACAATTAATTGTTCAATGCAGCATATTAGTTCACTGGAACAGAGGTGGAGTTCTTGACCTATCTACTAAAGAGGGGAAACTTTTCAAATTGATTTAAAAGTGTCAAAGCAAGAAAATCAACATTTTAAAAAACTGTTTTGCCAGATTAAAAAAGCTTTCTGTCTCTAGCTAGGTGGATCACTTTATTTTCCAGAGAAAACTTCTCATATTCTGCTGCCATGACCAGAAAACCAATGTCTGATCCCGCGACCCTAGAATTGCTACATGCTAATAAGGACATGTTCTGCGAATAATTTAACATATTACAAGATCCAAACAACTCAAACATAACACCTAGAATCTTCCCAAAAATCTTTCAAGGCACTACATATAATTGTCCATTTTGGAAGTTGATTTTTCCCTCAACTTCATTTAAAATGTGACTGTTCCTATGAAGAAAACGAACTTTTCCCTATGTGGTTTTTTTTAACTGATATTCAATATTACTTATAAAGAACCTCAAAAAACATTGCTCCCAGTAAGACTTGATTTTGCTATACCAGTGTTGTTACATTCTACATTCCTATCAGTTGTGTAAAAAGGTTACACACTCAAAGCAACACCACAATGGTTAATAAATGTTATATGCACTAAGTAAAAAGATATTGGGGAACAGGAGATAAATTACTAAATTTTCCAAGAGAAATGTGTACCATTACAGTGAAAAAATCTGGGCAACACCATCTAATCAATCAAGTTCTGGATCATCAATGGAACTGACTAATGCAACATAAAGTACACAATACCTTTAAGTATTTTTGCCAAAAATATATTAACCTGGACCTAATAATCAAGCCTCTAGGCCAGGAAGCAGAGGATATAAAAGAACCAGTAAACTGAAACCATGAGGAAACAATCAGATAATAAATATGCGACATTCAAGAAAACTGTTCTGGTTTCTTCAAAGAAAAAGTCAAGGTTATGGAGGAAAAAGTGGGAGAACTGTTAGGTTAAGACTAAACAAACGTATCAACTAAATGCAAATGCAATTCATAAACTCTGACTAGATCCTGTTTTAGAAAAACTGGTTATGATTTCTTTGGGACAAATGAACTACTAGAAAATCTACTAGACATCAGATGGTTTTAGGAAAATAATATAAAATTTCTTAAGTGTGATAATGGTATTTTGATTATGAAGAAATTCTTAAGAAATTCAGAGATGTATGCTGAAATATTCATGGTGAAATGTCACACCTATAACTTTCAAATGGTTCAGCAAAAAATATCGGTTGTTGGATCTAGGTGGAGGGTATCCATAGAGATGTTTAATGTACTATTCTTTTAACTGCTTGTGAAATTTTTCAAAACATTTTGTCAACACGTTTAAGTCATTGATGAAGCTAAAAGAGGCTGATGTAACTTAGCTATTCCAGAAGTAGCTGTCAAATTATGGATATAAAAACTAATCAAGTAGGCAACAAGATAGGAAAAACTTAGGGAGGAAGGCAAAAGCAAGATGTAGTTTTACTGACTGGACAATGCCTAATTCGTGGCAGTACCTTCATTTATCTTTCCCTTAATCCATGGAAGGATAAATATCCTTGACCTTTTACTAACTTTTAGCAATGGGCTCAGCAGATATTAGAAAAATACAAGGGATTTGTTTTCTTCCATGTCTCACTGGGAAAGAAGAATTCATTTCAAGTTAAGAATTTGGGTTTCTCACACAAAGGTGAAATTTGCTACCCTCTCCAAACAAACCTCACTGACAAAACCACTAATGCAGCAAAGTTCCTCATGGACAGAATAGGCAGTGTCTTTTTTTCAGACACACAAAGAAAACTCCAGTTGCGGGGGGCGGGCGCAAACCTTAAAAACCAGTCTCACTATAAACACTAATTCCTACTGCACATTTGCTCTTATAATTAATTTCCTTGTTAAACATTTCATGCTGCATTTGCTCAGTGTTACCAAAGTCAATTCAAATAAATTCTCTTACAAAGTGACACTTTGTGGTATGCTGGGAATAGGTTCTTAATTATGCTTATCAATTGCACTAAGTAGTAAAATTGAAGCACAATGGAATGGTTGTGTGAAAACAAAACATTCTAACTTTTAACAGTTTCTGTAACCTTGACCTACCCAACATGTAAAGCTGTAATTAACACAGAAGTACAGACCTGGAGTGACCTAGAGTCACAGCACATTTCATGTACTACATTTTGGGTTTTCCTACCCGAAGCCAGATATCTTTCTTTTCTGTTTTTAGGAGGTACCAGGGACTGAACCCAGGACCTTGTCCACGCGAAGCGGGCGCTCAACCACTGAGCTACATCCGCTCCCATGAAGCCAGAAATCTTGAGGGAAATGACCCCATACACACCAGTACCCACCCTTGAATCCAACTACATTTAGCAGTGATGCTTTCAAAAATAGGTCTCTTCCACAAAAGGACAAATATTGTATGGTCTCACTAATATGAACTAAATACGAAAATTAAACACAGAGTTAAAACTTAAGAGTACAGGTTACTAGGAGAAAGGATGAGAGGGCTGAGAAGGGATACTGATGCTTAACGTATGTAGAATTTTTAATTAGCTTGACTGTAAAAGCGTAAAAATGGATAAAGCTGATTACTCATTATAGTTGGGTATAACTAACATAACTGGTTTATAAATGGGATTGTGGCTGAAAGGGGTAGTCTAGGGATGCAAATGTCAAATGAAAGAAAGCTAGAGAATAATCTAGGGACTGAATATCATAGTGAACTCAGAGGACTGCAGTTTATATCACAAATAGAAAAATGTTCTTCTATGAACAAGGACAAATGAAGATCACTATTATAAGGAGGCAAGAATATGGAGATGCATGAGAAAAATACAATTATTGTAACTTATGGACTACAGTTATCAGCAATATTGTAATATTCTTGCATCAATGTCATAAATGGTACTGTGTTAATAATAGGAGGTATGGAAAAAATATACCAAATATATGCTATATATATATCGTTAGTGGTAAAAGTCTGATGATGTTCTCTCATGTGTGGCAAATGTTCCACAACAATGTAATGTGTTGGTATATGGGAATTCTGAACATTGTGCATGATTGTTTTGTAAGTTCACAAATTCTTTAATAAAAAATACATATTTTTAAAAATAGGTCTTTCCTTATGCCTTTTCTTAGTTGGGGTAGAAACAGAAATAAAGTATATTTAGTATGATTAATTGAGACATAGCATTTGCTCAGTAAAATTTAATACTGTCAGTAATAAAAAAATATAGGGCAGCGGGTGTAGCTCAGTGGGTTAAGCACCTGCTTCCCATGTACGAGGTCCTGAGTTCAATCCCTGTTACCTCAAAAAAAAAAAAAAAAAATATATATATATATATATATATATATAAGCTTGTATGCTATTACCTCATTTTCTTGCCTACTTTGGACATTAATTTGACAAAGCTGGAGTGTGCACTGCACAGCTGAGACACCAACATCTTAATACTCAAATGATATGCCATCACAAATTGACCAGAACTGTAGAGGGAAAAAAATAGAACTAAGTCATCAAAATGCATGCTACTAACTGTATTTAACTGCAGAGGGCAGGGGAATGAGTAGAGGGGATGGGGTGAGAAGGATACTTGGGAGTTCTAGGCTCTAGCTATACATCCTTCAAACAAGTTAAACTTTAACTCATCCATAAAATGAGCCCATTAAACTAGATGATTCCTAAGGCCCATTTCAACTCTTAAATTAAAACCTAGAAAATTAAGGAATCCAACATTATCCTTGTGAAGCCCAGGAAAATTTGATAGTGCTCCAACAGCAATGTAAAACATATTAAACAGTTCAGAATGCACACAGAACTAAAATGAATCATTATAGTGGCCAACAAAGAAAATTAAGTTTTCTAAGCTCCTGCAAAACAACTGACACCAAAATATTTAAGCCCTATGCTTCTTTACAATAGCTATTTTCATTACTGAAGACATGACTGAGTTCGTACAAAAAGAAAAGTCCAAACTGGCAGCTTTCAGTCCTCCACATTCCCCTCTTTAATATGGCATTTTGCACTATATACATTAATGAAAATTTGAAACAAACAAAAAGAACTTTAGTCAAACTCCCCTTCCTCCTCCAGCTTTATTGGATAGTTTAAAATTACATTTCTATTTTCTAGGACTTCAGTTGCTTTTTCCATCTGACTTTTAAAAACTGATTACAGCAAATGAAACACAGTTGTCTAAGTGATATAGTATACAAAAATAACATCTTGATTTCTGTGAAAATGCATTTCTCTGCAATTCCTGAATAGCTCCAAATTATACTAACTCTGAGCATCGATGTTTACTCTGGGTTTTAGATTTAGTCTTTGAAAAAAATGTGTTCTAAACCTTTGCCATCACCGTCTATACATCCAGCATCAACGCTGTGATGAAGTTGTTCCTGTTTAGGCTTTTATCTCGATTTCTCTCTTGCACAGCCATTAGCGCACGTTTGTCTTTTTATTTTGTTTACTCCCACTCAACTGTATGCTCTATGGAGGGCCTGATACAGATGTTACTTGATGTTATTTAATAGCTACTGAGGTCAGACAATCCAAGGCCATCATTATGCTAAAATTAAAGTTATTTATGGAAGTTCATAGACACTTCCAGAATTGGTTTTACCTCCTACATGGGAACATATTCAAGAAACCCAGAATGGGCTTACTGGTCTGACTCAACTCTTCCCATTCATTAATCCCTATTCACCAGTGGCGCGGAAAGGGGGTTCTTTAACAAAGCATTATACATAACACCTCTACCAAACTAAACATAAACTTTTTTTTTTGTAGTTAAATGCAGAAAGTCGATTTTTTCTACCCCTTTCCTCCTTTTACACGGCAAGTAAAGCTCACTGGCCTGGGAGTAGCCTCTATCTGCCAACCTTTGGCCAGTGAAGAGGATTCAGAGAAAATAATACAACCATCAATCAGAAAAAGGAGGGGCGACAAAGGAAAATAATTAAGCTGTAGCCTCAATTGTGCATTCTCGTGCAAGGTGCCCTGACTCGCCACAGCGGTAACAGTTGACTTCACTTGTCTTGCTGCAGTTGATGGCTACATGACCAGTTTCACCACACCTAAAAAAGAAATTAAAAAGTTTTCATACTGGTGCTCAAAAAATGTCCAACTGTTTACCAAAGCAATAGTCAGTACACAACAACAAAAAGACACAACAATCCAAGCAGTACTAGCTTCAATATTGTTAATATTTTAATATTTTAAATTTAAATCTTGTTATTAATCCCTAACTAAGGGCAGACAACGATGGAAGGAGAAATCAGATAATGGAGCTACTCTTAATTATACTGCCTAAGCCATAAAATTAAATTTATCATAAGAGATCAAACAACATCAAAAGGCAAAAACACTGGTCAAGATCCTGTTAAACTGTTATGCAAATCAATACCTAAGGTTTCACAGGTGTACACACATCAAACCTTATCAAACCACACACTTTAAATATGTGCAGTTTATTGTGTGTCACCCTCACAAACAGGCAAAAGATTTCTGGCTACATGACAAAATAAGATGTATATGTGAATCACAGTTTTCTACAAAAAAAAAAATCTCTGGATGCTTCAAGTTATTACAATGTAACACATATTTTTAAAAGTATTATGAAATTCTATAGTCATACAGACTGTCCAATTGCCACAAGCAATCATGGCAGAAGACTGATATACAGATAGGCTGCTGGTTATTTATGCCAAAAATCTCTCTCATCTGGTCACAGCCAATTTTCATTGAATGTACTAATCCACAAAGTCCTTCTACTTACAGCTACTTTATCTATATAATCACTGCTTTGAGTTTTCCTCCAGCAAGATTTTAACTCACCTATAGCACTTCACTTTGGTGCAGTCTTTTTGAATGTGTCCAAATTCTCCACAAGAATAGCACTTCTGCTCATCCGCATGGTCACAGTCACGAGCCAGATGGCCTGGTTTGCCACAGTTGTAGCAGCATTGCTCTCGCTCTCTCTTGGGCTCCTTGCAGTCCTTGGCAATGTGGCCACCTCTACCGCAGTTATAGCAGGCTTCAACAATAAGGAAAAGAAGCAGACCAAGACTATAAAACCTTGACAAAGTATTACTATTATTTTAAACCACGCAACACAAAACCTCAAAGGTGGAAAATCCTTTCAAATGCTATGCTACAGTACTACATGCTCACCTCTCCTAGTTTTAGAGGGGTATGAAAAGGAAGTATTAAATACTTACCATCCTCCTGAAGATCACAATCCTTGGCAAGATGACCAGACTCACCACAGCGATAACAGATGTCTGGAAGAGATGAGGAAACAAACTGGAAACCTATTTTGAGTGGAAACAAAAAGAATTTACTAATTAGACCAATCTTGATACTAATGAATATTGAAGTACTTCATAATTTTTTAATCGACAAAAATACCTCTATCCGAGGTAAAACCACCTCTGCCACGGCTTCTCATTCCACGGCCACGGCCTCCTCCTGTAGGGCATTCCCGGGCCCAGTGGCCAGATCGTCCACACTTGAAGCACTCATTGCTGCTCATGGCTGCAGTTAGATCTTCTGAACACCAAAAATAACAACATTAAACTACTTAAATTACTTTTAGCCTCTATTCCCCTTTAAGCGTATTTCTGGAAAATTATTCCAGGAGAAAAAAGCTTGCCAATATAAATTATCACAAACCTAAAATTAAGCATTATACACTTACTATGAAATACTAAATTTTATGCATTAATATGGAAAATTAAGATACAATTAAAAACAAAGAAAAGATAAAACATATTTTCATGCACTCTTTTTATCTTTTTATTTAAACCCTTAAGATTATGCACTTAAGGATAAACACACACGTTAATGCAATTACTGATAGATGGGATGGGATTTATAGGGTTAGTGGTAATGAAAGCCCATTATCACAAATAAATAGTAATACCTCATATTCCAGGTCCAACTTAACTGACTCATTTTCTTGGCTATAATCCAGGAAGTTTTATTTTGATCAATCAGAAACTACTTACTGGTCATAAAATTGGACTAACCCAAACCAATGAAGCTGTACCTATGGATTCTGGAGGTAAGGGGTAGGTGGAAAAAAATATTTTTCTCTGTAATCTTAGCACCTAACAGAGTGCCTAGTTATAATGTATCACTTAAAAGCTTGTTGACTGAGATATTCTTTAGAGTAGATATAGGAAAAGAAATGCAGGATGCAAATTTTATCTCCAAAACATGTTTAAAAAAAAAAAGAATGCTGGAAAAATGACCAGAAGGAGGTACACCAGAATGCTAACTGCACCTGTAACATTGGGACCATTGGAATTTTTTCTCTTGTATTCTCCCTTTTCCAATTTTTTTCTGTAATTTTTCTTATTTTTATAACAAGGCTACTTCAAATCTCCTAATACCGCCCCCCTTATAAGGAATCATTTGAAAATAACATTAAATACAAACTTCCACTAAAGCAAATGGATTGTGCCCTTCTTATATTACAATCTAAAAATAAACAGAGGCTATTTCAGAATTCATAAGTCACAGGGCAAACTCCTAGAAAAGTGGCTATTAAAAAATAAACCAGCTAAAAACAATTCATTTCCATATCTAACACTTTTACCCGCAATTCCAGTATCAAGCAATGGTACAAAGTTAAAAAAAAAAACAAAAAAACTTAGCTCAAAGCCAAGTTCCTAAGCACAATCATCTAGAAAAACATCATATTGTTTCAACTGAATGCTAAGACTGACTCAGTACTGGAATTAAGCCAAACCAAGCAGTCTTTTCTAAGCAACAAAACCCTAAATGGCACTTAGTTTTCTCCCCATTCAGTAACTAATTCACCATTAAGTTATAGTTAGAGAAATCTAGTGACTAAAAATTAAGCTAAAAAACATCTAGTAAGCTTCTACTGTCAAGCACTCAAAAAATCCCAATGTTCACTTATCACAAATCTCTAGGATCAAATCTGGATGTATGGAACACTTGTAGTTAGTGGATTCAGATGTATAATGCACATTTCAAGTCAGGAAAAAAAACAGCTGGCAAAGGAAATAGCAGCTATGTACAGAGGGGAAGCACAGAGATTGAGAGGCTAAGAATTTTCTTTCTTTTTTTAATTATTGAAATAATGAAAATGTTCTAATAATGATTGAAGTGATGAATGCACAACTATGTGATTATACCAAAAACCACTGATTCTACACTCTGGATTAATTGTATGCTTTATTTATATGTATCAATAAAATTGATTTGTTTAAAAAATACATTTTAATAGAATCTGGACTCAAACTTACCTTGTAACACCTTTGCTAGTTTTAGCATTTTAAATTATGGGAAGTGCTGGTTTCTATCAGAGGGCAGAAAATGAATGGCACATGAAATGGTCAAGAGAAAAAAGCTGCTATGGCATCTCTTACCCCATTTCCCATTTTTTCATTTTGGATCTTCTCCAGTTTACTACTTGAGCATATATAACTATGACTGTCATTGAATTTTTTTTGTTTGTTTGTTTTTGGGGTTTTTTTTAGGAGGCACTGGGAACTGAACCGGGGACCTCCCATGTGGGAGGGAGGCACCCAATTGTTTGAGCCACTCCTTTCCCTTCATAAGAGTTCTTATGTAGAGAAATGATCATACTTCCTTTTACAATGTAATCCAGGCAATCTGACAAGTCCTGAATATTTTATTACTTATTATTTAAACAAGATACTTATCTTTTAGAAAAGTCAAAACAAAAGCTGACAACCCAATATGCATTTTTAGAGCTAAAGAAAGGACAGAACCTGCCATAACTTCCCCTTCAGAATGTTGCTTTAAAAAAAAAAACACTTTGCAATTGTAAAGTACAAAGGGAAAACAACATTATGATACATAATCACATGCTTATCAGTGAAATAACATTAAGTTTACCTATAGCATAGAAATACTAGTTTAGAATTTTTTGTTACTCAAGACCTAATTAACCAATCTGAAGATTTTTTTATGAACCGTTTCCTTTTTCTCCACCTTCTGTTTGTTTACCTTTATATTCATGGGACCCAACTCCAAAGTAAGCAGAAGAAAATAAAATGACCAGAAAATAAATATTTTGGTAAAGGACACAATTTGCTAAAATAACATTCAAGATTAAACATTCTGAATGTGATTAATCCCATTGAACCATATGCTTGGGAGTGGCTGAAATGGGAAATTTTATGTGGTATTTATGTTAAACTATTAAAAAAAGAGAAACTAAAAATACAAGGACAATTAAATGCAATACATGATTCTGAACTAGACCTAATAATTGAGGAGACAATGCCCAAAGGGACGTCATTGGGACATATGAAAAGACCAGAATAAAGGCTGAAAGTTTTATATCAATGTTTCCTCAACTTGTACTTGAACTGTACTTAATGTGGTTACATAAGTAAATATGCTTGTGCTTAGGAAATGTTCATGGGGAAGTATTAAGTGTCCAAGGAGCATGTTGCATGGCAACCTATTCTCAAACATTAAGAAAATAGTGATATAACAAATGTGGCAAAATGTTCAAAGTATACTGGATATACATACTGGAGTTCTCTTATTATTTTTGCAACTTTCTTTTAAGCTTGAAATTTCAAAATAAAGTTTAAAAAAAAAAGCAAGATTAAATTTTGAGTTCTACTTTCTCCTACTTTAATTCTTAATTGAAAGTTGTTTTAAATGTGATTTGAGTATGAACTCAAATTACAGTAGTTTCTCCAATTAGATTAAAAATAATAATCCAGTAGTATTTATCTACTTTTAACAGAGAGTATCTTATAGGACTAGAAGTAAACTATTCTGAGAAATAGATATGAACAACTCAGTGGCAAAGGCAAAACTTTATACATTATAATGAATAGTTGGGGCTTTAGTTTGTCGTCAGCAAATTTTAGCTTCACTTCATTGTTTTCTGAAGGAAATTAAGGTAAAAACAAAACAAAATCCCAGTTAAGTCTTAAAGGGGGAAAAAAACATTAATTTTATTAACATCCCAAAGACCCATCATTAGGACACACGCTTTTTAAAGTGTTTTTCAGTATGATTAGTAATGCGTATAAAATCTGCAAACCAGCAGGTCTACATTTTCACTGTGTAATTGGTCCCTGGGGATGGACTCGTCCCTGTAGTAACACTATTAAAACAACTGATTTCCACTGTGTTTTAGAGGTATGCTAGAAGGCAGGTGTCCATCCTAAAACTCATGTTATATATACATGTATTTAGTTAAGAGGTTTTTAGAGGATTTCATGCTATCCTTTAGGAAAACTGGAGGTACTAAGATAAGAAAATCCGAGCTGAGAATCATGGCTCGATGAGTCTCACTGCCTATGTCGCTCCTGGCTGGAATTCTGATGTACTATCCTGCCCCCTGACCCGCACTCCACCTGGCAAAATATTTTCCAATTCTCAAGGGCCAACTCTGTTTAAGAATCTGACCACATCTCCCAAGCTGGAACTCTATCACAACTTAGGGTATTTGGTTAATTGTTTCATGGTACTGCTACATTACTTTTTTATCATATTCTTTAAGGGCAGAAACAAAGTAATTCACTTTGAAGCACCTTCCTACTTTATAACTATCTGTTTAGCAGCAGTTATATATAACTCAGGTCTAAACCACCTTAATTTTGCTATCACTCACAAACCTGCACCATTAATTAAAAATAATAATGTATTTTCAATTATGTACTCACTAAGGATTGACTATAATCACACCCTGAAATAGGTATGACTGTGCCAATGAACTTTTAGGATCCACAGGTTTCAGCTTCTCAAAGGGATTAAAGGCCCATTACTCTAAAGACAATTCCTAATATAATTAAAAAGAAAAATGATCCAAATAGAAGTACTTTCCATTTATGGTATTTTTAAATTCCAATCTATAACAAAGCTCAGACTAAAACAAGAAACCAAAACAAGTAAAATCTGTGAATGATAAAAACCAGTTAAAGTTGAAGGGTATCTATGTCAGATTATCTAGTACAATCACATCGAGAAAATTTTGCCAAAGGTCACCAAAAAACCCAGCAGCCAGGCCAGATCCCCAACTTACCATGAAGGGCTCTTCCTATTATACCAAGAATTCACAAGTAACTAGACCTCAGTAATATTTTATGGAATGCTACAAAATATATGTACTAATTAAGATAAAAAAACAAAATACTGTTTTCAGTGTTGCCAGGCAGCAGAGAGAGAATATATTCTCTTCCTTTTGATGCAATAAAACACAGCTTTATCTACAAGTATCCTGACACAATAGAAAAATTGGGGGATCATAGGTAAGCCATAGTTTGAATCCCAGCTTAACAACTTGCTGCATTACCTCAGAGAAAACACTTGACCCCTCTGTCCTTCTCTACAAAAGAACAATATTAAAATTGATTGTGGTGAGAAATGTAACTTAAAATCTAACAAAGTGCCTAGAGATTAATAAATACTCAGTTTGCAAAAACAGAGTTTATATCCTTTGCTTGCAGTTATCCTTTCCCTTTCACTCTTCCCCTAATAAGATAAGACTATTTACAGAGAGGCTTTGATTAGAACTCAAGCCAATGTCTACACAAGAGCAGGATGAATTGAGCTATATTCAAGTTTTATATATAGTTAGATATATGGTTATACTCAAGTTCCCCATACTTCCCATTTCATAATGTCTATTTCCTAAATGGAATGGAGAAACAATTTAAAGGAGAAAAATGTACTATTAAGTGGTTTCACATTTTAACTACCAGAAATCAGATATTGTTTCTAAGTCTCAACTTTTGTGTATCAAGTTATCATGATAGAGACCACACTGAAAGCAGTGTGATGAGGCAGACAAGAAGCATATGACTAACACAGTCATAACATAGACATAAGATTCCTAATAAATTAAGAAATTTTGGCTATTTTAAAGATTTTGTGCTTATCTAAGACTTAAATCCAGGAATTGACAGCAAAGCACAAACGGTTATACTACTTTTTCATTGTTAATATGTCAGTAATTGTACTACACTTTTAATACTAAGATTAAAACCAGTAAATTACTTAAATCTAACAGCACTTGGTTAAGACTAATAATATTTGGATTCAATGAATAAAATGACCATATAAATCTCTCTATCCTAGAAAATACATTTGAAATAAGTAACAATAGGAAAATTGGGGATAAAATGACATCAGTAAAGTATAAGTGTTTGGCTACCTTTATTGTTTTGTTTTTTCTAACAGTGATAGATTCACATTTGTAGTATCCCTAGTCATCTTCCCCAAGCTCAGGGTTATCTCCATCTCATTGGTACTTTTGCTCTAATTGCATTTTAGACAGTGGAGCTTTTGGCCCCTGAATGCATTTACTCACGCATTCTTTTTTCTTTCTTTTTTTTTCAGGAGGTACTGGGCCTCAAACCTGGGACCTGGTACATGGGAAGCGCTCAACCACTGGAGCTACATCCACTCCCCTCACTCACTTATTATGTTCCATTAAATCAGTTTAGTGTTCAAACATGGTTCTGAAACACTTCAGATTATTGTAATAAATTACAGATAGAACAGAAGGAAGCAAAATATGTTATGCATTACCTGCAATTTAGGCAGAATGATGAGATCAGAGTACAATATTGGGAGCAATTCTAGGCTCTTATCCTGGGTTCCTGTACTTTGCTGCTTGATCCTCATTAATTACCCCCATTTCTGCTCTTCCTGATGATCTCTGAAGGGTTTTTATTTAACAGCTGAACACGTACTACAGTCAAGCATTATAAACATCTGTAATCCTTACAACCCTGTGAGTTATGTATTCTGTTCCCATTTTACTGATAAGGAAACTGAAGATCTGAGATGTATCCTGAGCCATACAGCTAAAAAATTCTAGAGTAAGGATTTCAACAGTCAGATTAAATCTTTGCAGCAGCTTTTTTTTACGGTCAAGTAATGAAAGTACACCAATTATCGGAAAAGTACACCAATTGACTCCCTAACCCAAAAATAGTACACAAGGGCATTATTACTATAAATCAAATAACTATAAAAAGCTCAAGTAATTTTAATGCAAAAAAATTTGTTCTTTATACCATGACACATCTTTTCTGAAATGTTAAGCTAAAACAGAACTTAGGAGTGTCATCACACGGTAAAATCATACTGGCAACCTGATTTTACTAGTTAATGCCCTCATCTGTAATTATGGAACCACTCCAGGTGATCACTAGAACATTCTCATACTTCTAATTAACTGAATCCTTCTACTTACAACTTGAATTTCGGTGGCCACAAGCTCTCATTTATTCCAGCAAGTTTTCTATAACATGAAAATGCTGTACACTCCACTGGAATCTCTCAATGGCATTCCCTTTACTGCAGTAGCATCTGTCACTGCCAGAATAAGAGTTCTATTAAGTGAGACAGTATGGAAAGCACATTCTCCACGTAGCAGGCCAGGATGCCTTGGCATCCAGTCTCCTGGCACTCCACTTACTGTCAGGAGGCTAAGAAGAGGAAAGGAGCCAATAATTTTATTTTAAACTCTCACTCCTGCAGGGAAAAAAAAGCACAATCTCTCTGTGGTAAATGTTTAGCCAACAGGCCAATCATCCCAATTAGTCAAGTGGTGGTTTTACTGCAGTTAAGCACCAGCTGGGTGCTTTTCCATATACGTGTCATATATTCTTATCCTTGGATTTTTATAAGGTAAAAAGAATCCTAACAATCACAAAATCATTTTACAAAGAACATTCATAATGCCTTAAAAAAAGAAATCACTCTGCCTGTTCAGGATGTTCAAATGCCAGTACAAAGAAACGCACCTTGTCTTCCACTGACTGGCTCAAAATATATTACAGAAATTGTACATCTGTTTAAACACATTACTTCTCTTGTATGGATGCTTGGAACCCTAAGAAGAACTTACACAAGTTTTCTAATGTGACGTATACAGGTACACAAACTGTGACGTATATAGGTACACAAACACACTGTTAGGGGTTTTTTCCCACCCTGCTGCCAAGTGGTTACTGCATTTGGAAAAAATTTTAAGTCCATAATTCATTCATAATTATGGATTTGGGACTCTAATAAATTACTCCTTTTATATTCCAGGACACAGAGTTCCTTGTAGACAAGGATCAGGCCCAACAAGCTAAATAAAAACTACACATACCTAATAGCACTTAGTAGATGCCGGATAAGCGTTGATCAAAGTCATTCTTTAGAAGCATTTTTTAAAAAAGCTGTTTGCAAGGGGAAAAAGTCTACGAGGCAGGAACTAGTTTCATAAATCTTTTTAAACCCTTCAAAACCTTATGCTCAATATATAGTGCTTGATGACAACATAAATCGCTAATTTAAATTCAAAGATTAGCTAGATGCAAAAATCAACTGATTATGTTCCTCTCTAAAGCTGGGTCACACAAATAGAAAGAAAAAGGGAAAACCTACTTTAAAAAAAACCAAACTTGTAATTTGCCGGCCAAGGGGAGGATGTAAGTTAACCCTTTATTTTAAAATGATAAAAAAAAAAATCAAACCCAGATTCTTGGCTTCTTTCTTACCCCTTACTTAGGTCCCCCACAATAATACCTGAAACACACTATCCGTAGTCACAGATTACTGAGCAATGCTCTGGGTTTTTTTAAAGACCCCCATGACCAGATGAAGTCATTTCCTTTTGGAAGTGCCCTGTGGCTGAGGCCATGTGGTTAACATGTGGCAATCAGGAAAAGCTTTATTCGTAATAAAATCAACACCAAACCCAAATATGAGCGATTAGGCCCTCCGAAGATAGGTTTCCACTTTAAAGAAAATGTAGACGGAAACTGGTAAATTTAATGTCCCGTTCTAGCGTAAATTATATGTATAATTAATCCAATAAACTATGCAAAGACTACTGCTGCTGCCATTGTTTTAGAGGTTTGATAAATACATATTTTTTCTGACAATGGGATTTTTAAAACGTCTCTCTAATGTAAATCCTGTTGATTCGAAGAAAACAGGCTCCATCAGGCCCTTCCCGAAGACACCATTGGAATGTCGACAAAAATTCAAGATCAGGAAGCTTGATAATACGGGGTATGGAATTCCAAAGGCTCTCAAGCCTTTTTATGGAGAGCCCTGCCACCCCCAACACAAAGGCTTCTTCAAGGACCTTTTTCTAAGACCACGAGAACCCCTGGCTCCAACATATGGCCCGCTAGGCCCACTACCCCGCTAGGCCCACTACCCCGGCACATGGCCTGCACAAGTACCCACCCCATCCCCCCCTTCCGCGGCCAGGGGCCTTCCCCACCACACGGCCTGTAGTTCCTCTAGTTCCCGCTAACGCAACCATCCGTCCCCCACTCCACGACCCTCGAGGTCTCGGGGCGTCAACCCCAAGGACGCACAGGCCTGGGGCTCAGTTGCCATAAGCCCGCGGCCTGGGTGCGGCCTTGGCGCAGGCTAAGGCCCCAAGGCGCAGCGGCCCAGCTTCTCAAGAGGGAAGGATGAGCGGAAGAGTCGCCTGACTGCGGAGGGCCGGGAGGGCCTGAAACTCCGGCTGGAGACCGCGGTGGCAGCCGAGTTTCCCGCCTGACGCAGCAGCGGAGCAGGCCAAAGTGCGGCCGCCATCGCCGCCTCACCGCTCCCTAACCCCCCCCAACCCTCGTCCGCGTCGGGCAAGTAGCCGCCCCGCCGATCCCCCGGCCCGGGCCCCGAGTTCCAGCCCTCACCTTCGGCGTCTGAGAGGACCCGCAGCGGCGGAGACTCGGACGCAGGCCGGAGGAAGGCGACTGGCAAGGAAGCGGCTGTTTATTTTCAGAGTCCTTGCCTGCGCCACACGCGGGTCTGCACACGGCCCCACACACGCCGCTGCACACGGCTCGCCTCCGCCTCGCCCACGCGGCCAATCAGCGCGCGGGGCTCGGCCTTCCAATCAGAGCTGCCCTCGCGGAGGCCCGCCCAACACCACCCCACTCCAGCACCGGGTGGGGTAGACCTCCTCCTCCGCGCGGCGACTTTTCCCGACGCGCTCCGCGCGCAACCTTTCCCGCTCGGAACCTTGCGGCAGAGATCCGGCGGCGCTTCCGGTTCCGCGCCGCCTTTCCTCTGGGCCTTCCTCGCCGACTGGGTGGAAAACTCCGAGTCCCCGCCGTGATGACCTCTTCCGGCAGCCGCGAGGAGGAATGCCTGGGGATAGGTCTTAGTAAAGTGACTTTGATTAGCGTGGGGCCGAGAAAAATTCCTCCCCCCTTCTTGGCCTCCGAAGAGAACGTTCTTGGACTCTTGACTCAGGACATGGTTTCAGAATTTTCAGAACCGGGTCCGATTTCCTTATACACACATTTAAGCTTGGAGAAAAGTGGCTGCCGAGTCATGGAAGCTACTGGAAAAGTAGATGCAAGGCCTTGAGATTTTTGGATTTTGTGTGAGCCTGAGAAGAGCCGGGGAGGCGTTGCTGCTCTCATCTCCAGAACTGATATATCCGCCCACCCACCCCCAAATAAGAGCGCCTAATGAGACAAAGTGGCCTGCCCTGGGGAGAGAGAAAATGGTGAAGGAAAGGGAACTGCGACTTCCCTGTTCCACAACACTTCTTGGGATCCATTAGCATATTTATGAGTGACATTACCTGGCCCTTAATTTAAATATGGTATTTTCTCCAAAAGATATTTTATATATATATATAGTGACATAATCTGTCAGGGTTGAAACTTTAAATTGTTGAAGGTGGACTAAAATATTCCAGAATTTTGTGTCCTGTTTTGGACCGTCTTTGTTTCTTTGTATATTAACATGAAAAAAGTAGAAGAGTCCCAAGTCTGTTGAGGCCCTGAAGTTGCTAGTCTCATACCAAACTTACTAGGCTTCTTGCTGTCCATTCTGTTGGCTGCTCTGTTGCACCAATGTGATTTTCATTCTAATGACTATTCTTTTCTTTGAAGTGAAGGGCACAGATCTATTAAGATGTTAAAACTGGGATGAGGGCAGCGAATGTAGCTCAAGTGGTTGAGCATCTGCTTCCCATGTATGAGGTCCTGGGTTCAATCTCTGGTACCTCCTGGGGAAAAAAAAATCTGGGATGAACTGTCAGGGATTGTACATTAGTTCTGCAGGTGACTGCCTCCTTTCATCCTCTTGGGTCCTCCCAGTTCCAAGGTTGTATGGTTTTTGTAATCCTATTTGTGAGAAGGCAGTACAGCAGAATGGCTAAGAGCACAGACGTCATGAATCAGACCTCAAGTCACTAGTGCTTGTTTAATCATTGTAAAGCATTTAGCAAATTGTTGGGCATATAGTTCTCAATAAAACGTAGCAATTATCAAAGAGGGAATGCACTATTTTAAGGACCAATATTTTTAAGTTGTTTTTTTTTTTAACCAAGACTGTTTAAAGTACAAACTTTTTTTTTTTTTAAATATTCATTTATTTTATTTTATTTATCCCCCCCCTTGCTGCTTGTGCTGTTGTGTCCATTCGCTGCGTGTCTTCTCTGTGTCTGCTTATCTCCCCCTTGCTGTGAGGTCTTGCGGCATCAGCGCCCCGCGAGCCGGCCTGCCCTCACAAGGAGGCGCCGGGAAGCGAAACCTGGGGCCTCTCATATGGTAAACGGGTGCTCTGTCCATTGTGCCACACCTGCTTCCTGCGGTGAGGTTGCTGCATCAGCCCACCGCACCGCTCAGGCCGGCGTGCCCTCACGCCGGCGTGCCCTCACAAAGAGGCCTCGGGACGCAAACCCGGGCCTCCCATATGGTAAACGGGGGCTCTATCCACTGAGCCACACCCGCTTCCCAGTACAAACATTTTTAAATTCAGTATGAAAAGGCTCCATTTCCTTTCAGACTGAATAAATGCCTAGCAGGTGTTAATGTATTGAGCTATAATACCTGAGTTGCCAATAATAAAGTGATATTTTAAATTATAGTTTTATCTCCGAGAAGCTTACACAGCTTTATAGATTTCCCCTCCCTAGTCTGATTAATCTTTATAATGTCTTGAGATAGGGAGTAGTTTTGCAATTGTAGACATTAAAGTAGTGACTTCCTAATAATGAGTCAGTTTAATGCAAGAAGCTATTGAGACCAGCCTGGAGCATTCACACCACTCCAGAAGAACAGTTTAAAATTGGCAGAGAAACCATAAATTCAAATTTTCTGACTTGTTTTCTGTTCACCATTTCAACCACAGTGCTGCATAAAAAGTTTGCTTTTCGTTATAGACTCAGGGACAGAATGTACCTAAAGTTTAAAAAAAAAACTAAAGAAAATGAAGGTGGGTGTGAATTATAGGTGTTGGACATTATGTCCTTCTATAGGTTCTAAAAATGTAAGTAGAAGGAATGGAAACATAATGTGATCTTGGCTGCTTGGCTCCAGGTGTAGTAACAACCAGCTTTCTGTAATGATGATTATTAATAGAGCCAGACTGATCATGAGGCATTAGTGACTGCCTCCAGAGATGGTCTCTGATGGAATTTAACTACTGTAGCTCATATTGCCTGGGTATGCCCCCATATTTCCCTAGAGATGTTTGAAAATACTTGAAGAAAGGGAAAAGCCAGCTTGCTCAAAAGATGAACTTCTTGACTATATTTAAAGATAGAAGGCTCTATTACAGCTACCTCCCCCAGGAAATGTGGTTAGCCTCTCCCTTCCTCCAGCGTTCTGTCTGACCCAGGTGTTGCCCTGGGCATTGCCAGGGTTACAAAGGTGACTAGGGAAGAGGCAGATCTTGCCCTTGAGGAACTTGCAGGATATTCAAGGGCCATGAGAAAGTATTAAGTGTCCTGAAAGAGGGCCAGCTAAAATGATGATTCAGC
>JAQZBX010031938.1:0-26086 GCA_029593785.1 Cabassous unicinctus
CCTTCTTTCCAACATCAAAACTGCTTCTCAAAAGACTGCTTCAACTCTGTTCTTTGCCTTCCCTTTTATATTCAATTCCCCACCCACCAAGGGGTGGGGCTCAATGCCCTACTTATGTGGCCCAATCAACGCCCCAATCATAATTCAATCATGCTTAGACTAACAGATCAGTTTACAAGCATGATCCAATTATATTTTTGGAATTCATAATTACATTAAATTGGCCAATGGCCACAGTAGGTAAAGCTTATATATTTCTAGAGCTTTTGGCCATCTTATTTGAGAAAGTAGCAGGACTTTTTCAGGAGGGAAGTTTAATATTTTGTTAGCTACTATGTGGGACACTATCTACCCATATAACATACCTATGACAACAAGGACACATTTATATCCTATAGAAGTATGTAGCTATATAACATTCAAGAAGTTCAAAAGGCCCTGTCTGTGGAGATACCTGACCATGTCCCATCTTTACCTTCTTACCAGGTGTGACAGTAAGAAGCTTTTAGTGGACCCCAGAAAAGATCATGTTCTTGGAGCCAAGCCATTCCTATAGATGTGGGGCCCTTTGATTGGACTGGATTCAGCTGGGGGGAGGGCTTTGATTGGATTGTTTTACTGAGGCATGACCCAGGGCAGGTTTTGGTCCTCTTGCTGGAGTCCATTATAAATGGAGGACCGAAAGCAGAGACACACAGAGAAAAAGCAGCAGAGACAGAGAAACACTGAAAAGCTGGAAGAGACGAGGCCTAGAGGAGAGGACACAGATGAGCCATATGCCTGATTGCCCACAGCTGAGCTCAGGAAAGAAGTAAGCCTGGAGGAGGAGGCAGAGCCCCAGACCAGCAGAACTGCCTTGTGTCTTGCCACATGGCAGGAGTCCAGGATCACCAGCAACTGACTTTTGGTGAGACAGCATCTCTGATGATGCCTTGATCTGGACATTTTCACAGCCTCAGAATTGTAAGCTTTAAACCTAATAAATTCCCATTATAAAAGCCAAGCCATTTCTGGTATATTGCTCCCAGCAGCTTTTAGCAAACTAAGATACCAGGGTTAAGTTAATTGACAGGTAGAGCATAGTTTATATACTTGCCTTGCTTCTCTGGTCCTTATTCTTCTCTCTCTCTATCTCTCTCTCTCTTTTTTTAAACCTCTGAAGATGAAGCTTTGACCTGCAGCTGGCTGCATGTACCTTCAGAGAAGACTCAGAGCAAAACAATATAACAGACAAGGAAACTTGGTTGTTTCTGTGGTGTATAACATTTGTCTGAGAATTTAAAAATGCAACATTCCCATATTCCTCCCCTCATTTTTGACACTTAACATTGGTGTGGTACCTTTGTTGCAATTGATGCAAGAGTGTTATAATATTACTGTTAGCTATAGCCCATATTTTGCATTTTCCCCCTATATAACACCCCACTATCAAAACCCTGTACTAGTGACATATCTTTGTTATAGATCCTGAAAGAACATTCTCATATTTGTATTATTAACCACAGTCCTCGGCCACCACAGGGTTCACTGTGTTATATTAATTCAATCTCTTTACCTGTTATTGGTCTGTTGAGGTCTTCTATTTCTTTTTGAGTCAGGTAATTTGTATGTTTCTAGAAATTTGTCCATTTCATCTATGTTATCTAATTTGTTGGCATATAATTGTTCATATTATACTCTTTATCTTTTTTTATTTCTGTCAAGTCAGTAGTAATGCCCCCATTTTATTTCTCATTTTAGTTATTTGCATCTTTCTCTTTTTTCTTTGTCAGTCTAGCTAAAGTTTTGTCAATTTTGTTGATCTTTTCAAAGAACCAATTTAGGATTTCATTGATTCTCTGTATTATATTTCCATTCTCTATTTCATTTTTTTTGGCTCTAATCTTTATTATTTCCTTCCTTCTACTCACTCTGGGTTTAGTTTGCTCTTTTTTTTTTTTTTTTTCCTAGTTTCCTAGTTTCTTCCAGGTGTGAAGTTAAGTTACTGATGTGAGTTCTTTCTTCTTTTCTTCATGTGAGCATTTACAGCTATAAATTTTCCTCTGAGCAGTTCCTTTGCTGCATCCCATAAGTTTTGGTAGGTAGTATTTTTTTTCTTACAGTAGGCTTTCAATTAACAATAGATATCAGAATACAATGCATAATATCCCAAAAGAACTATGGAAAATAACTGTGAATCTCAATTTTTACATCAAACAATAAACTATCACTCAAGAAGTAACTCAAAATACAGATATTATCAGTGCCACAAAAATTAGCTTAATTTTTTTATCACCCGCAAACACTTGCTAAAAAGAGAAACAACAAAGAACAAAGAAATTGGTGTAAATAGGTTGTTGAATTTTACTATTTAAAAAACTAATTTTGAGGGAACAAATAAATTAAGAAATATGTGTATCAATATTTCATATAAAGTTAAAGTTGACTAAAGTTCTAGTTTTATTCAGGAAGATAGAGGTAAAAACTTTTATTAGAAATTTTCTTAGAAATATAAAATAAATCAGTATGTGGAGCAATGGGAAATTCTATACACTCAAAGTGGTAGTACAAACACTTTAGAGAATGATTTAGCAATATGTAGCCAAGATGGAAATATATTCCCTATTACCCAGCGATTCTACCCCTGGGATCATGTGTGCAAGGAAATATAAAAGAATGTTCATATTAACATTGTTAATAATAGTGAAAAGCTATAAACAACAGAAATGTATATCAGTAGAATAAAGGATTAATAAATTGTGGTTTGCATTTGGAATACTGCACAGTAGTGAAAAATGAATGAACCAGGAAAATAGGTATAAATATGGATAAATCCTAAAATATAATGCTGAGAATAAAAAGCAAATTATCTATTTTGATAGATAGAAAAGCAAATTACATAAAGATATAGAGTATGATACCATTTTTATATAGTGTTAAACACACTATATAAAACATTAGACATTGTTGTGCTTTTACATATATAGGTTAATATCCTGCATGGGAATGAAAAGCATCACAATCAGAATAGTAGTTACCTCTGAGCAGATGGAGGGAATGGGATTGTGGATGGTTACCAAGAAGCTTCAATTATATTTATAATAAAATGTTTATAATATTTTATTTCTTAAGATGAAGGTAGGAATGCAATGTTATTGGAATCTATCTGTTGCAGAGAAATACTTATAACAATACCTGAAAAGATTATTTCAAACGAAATTTAACTGACTACAAGTGCTATGCTCTTGTTATAGTATTAACTTCTGATCTCTGCCCTCTTAAAACGAGTAAAGGCCTTATCCAGTGTGTCAAAGTAAAATGTTTCTGTTCCTGTCTGTTCTGAATATTTTTTCTGTCCCACTTCTGGCTCTGCCTTGTTTGCTCATCCACATCTGGGTGTCCCAGACCAGACAGCTAAAATGGTCGCTTCCTCCTCATGGATTTCAAAAACAATGTTCAGATAATTCTAAGTTCCTCTGTGAGTTCTCATAATTTAGATTTCGAGTATTATTTTACCTTCTGCCGTATTTCTATAGCTCTAGCCATCCCTATTTCTAGATGTACAGTCCTTAAAGAGATTCTCTACTCCTCTGTCACACTCTGTAAAGTGCCTCCACTAGCGATTTACTCCTTCTTCCTTAGGAGAGACACTTTTTTTTTTTTAGGGACTCTGATTTCTTGCCACTGCACCTCTCTATCTTCCTCTGTATTCAGTAACTAGCCCCTGACAGTTCCATGGAAGAGAGAGCAGCCTTACCTACTTTATTTTTCTTGCATAAAGAACAACTTCCAGAGGGTGTCCATGCCCTTCAATTTCATAGAAATGTAGACTCTGAAGTATTTCTATTTTCTTTCAAGCATCAGTCCCTCTGGTGAGATTTAACTCAAACTTATTGCCATATTGGCTACTCAAACCCCAGCCCATTCATTTGATTCAAGTTCCTGAGTTCTTACGCTATCCCCTCAGTAGCAGGTGGATCTTTGTAAGCTTGTCCAAAATATTTGGACTCCTTTTACTAAAGATCTTGGTCCCTAAGATTTTATTGACCACCCTTCTTCATTACCTCAATCCCTGGCTACCTGTACAATTATGGTGGGATGATATTTTGAAATATCAATGTCCCTGCCTTCCTATTTCTTGTTATCATTAAACTACTTCAAGGAAGGAATAACTTGTTTGTCAGAGATTGATCTCTGGATTCTTAAAACATTTTTGAGTTTGTTTCTATATGAACAATATTTTTTTCTTTTAACTATATCACAAAGTATTTCAATTTCCTTATTTTCAGGGAATATTAAAATTAAATTTATATAAGTGCTTATTTTCTGTATAAGCCCATCAGAACACATCTCTAATATAATAAACTTTATAATCTAACTTTTTTTTCTCTCGCTATTTTCATATTTTTTATTAAGGGCAATAAAAATATCCAGAAAGATTAATAAATGTGATGCAATGATATATGTCCTAATATGAAGAACTTCCTTTCACTGCATTGTTTTCCTTCACAATGGCCTTCAAATCACAGGAGGCAGTGATTCCATGCCATTTCCTCTTCTTTTATTACTCGCTGCAGGATTTCTGAATCAGTATCCCTGCCCTCCAGTCTTCTCATTTATAAATCAAATTCATTTTCAATCCATTGTTCAGAGAGAACGTATTTTTTTCTTTTCCACAAAGAGGACTCTTTTGTTCACGACTGGGTCATGATGCAAAAGAGTCTGTTTCTCTCGTAGTCGGCTTCTCTTGGTGTTGAAGGTGTAACCTGTGCCAGCCTGGCTCATCATTTTCACCAGAATGATTTTTGACTTGCTCTTGGCAAAGGAGACCACGCTTAGGAACATGGCGACTGCACAGGCACAGTCCCCAATCTAACTTATTAATACCTTCCAGCATTGAGAAAACATCTCACACTCAAACAACAAAAGATAAAGGCCTTTATGAATTACTGGCCTACAGACATAGACACATGGAGTGTTAATGACTTCAATTCTACAATATTTGCCATGGGTCAAGGTAAACACAGAAACACAAAATCTCACCAGTCCAAATATCAAAGAGCTGTTCTCCTTCCCAGCGGGTGCAAAATACTTGAGTTAAGCTCAAAACAGACAAACAAAAGAAGACTAACAAACCAGATTCTCTGTCATCTCTCACCCAACAAAAAATAGATCCCTATAAACCAATAATATCCTTTTACAGTGATCACCAAATGGTCAGACCCTATAACCAAATTTATAATCATTGCTGTAACCAAAGAGAAATAACTTATTGACCACATATGAGCAGTAACCAAAACACATGTTAAGTAAAATAAAGTGGACACCTGTATTGGGCATTGCCAGGAGAAGATCCCTTTCCGAGAAGGGATTTTCCAGGAGACAAAAACAATTGACCTGCAGGGGTTTTCCAAAAAAAAAAAAAAAGAAAAAAGAGCACACCCTACAGGGTTTCAGATAAGCAACAGCAGGTGGCAAAACCGCTTTCAGTCCAATAGAGACAGTTTATCAGAATGGACAAGCATACCATGCTAATCAATGTATATCTGCTCCTATTTTCCCTATTAAATAGAAACAATGTCAGCCAATCATAACATTTCCTCACTTGCTTCTGCATTTGCCCTAGGTAAGCTTCCCATTCCACTACCTCAGAGGAGCTCTCTTCTACTTTCTGAATGTGATGCTGCCAGATTCTTGCATCTGTTAATAAAGCTGTGAGATCTTAAATTGCATGAAAAGTTTTTCCTTTGTCACACAAAATTCAAAGAGAAGCAAATTAAAATGTGAAAAACAGAGACAGCAAAATTCTATTACTTCTTTAGATTCTCCTCTGAGAGCAAGAAAAGACAAGCGTGTATTTAAGCAACCTATGAGGTGCACTTTTCTGGTAATGAAGTTCAGCTTGGTCTATCAGATGAATAGTTGGGATTAGGCATCTTGGTGTGATCTTTGTTAAAGGATTATTCTAAAAAAAAAAAAAAAATGTTAAAGGTAAAAACATGACCCCCAAACAGACATAAAATAAACACAATGGTTTTATTTAACTCATTATTAAATGAGGGAACCTGTTCAAAGGAGAATCCAAAGAACAGACACATTTATAGAAAAGGGAGATTGAAATGGGGAAGCAGATGTGGCTCAAGTGACTGGGTTCCTGTCTACCACATGGGAGGTCCATGGTTTGGTTCCTGGTGCCTCCTAAAGAAGACAGCAAGCTGGCGTGACAGGCAGGTGTGGCAAGCTAACACAACAAAATGACGGAACAAGAAACACAAGAAAAAAAACATGAGAGACACAACAAAGCAGGGAGCAGAGGTTCCCGGTACCTCCTAAAGAAGAGGAGCAAAGACAGGGAGCTGACCCGACGGGCAGGCACGGCAAGCTGACGCAACAAGATGATACAAGAGACACAAGAAGAAAAAACATAATGAGAGACACAAAAAAGCAAGGAATGGAGGTGGCTCAAGTGATTAGGTGTCTCCCTCCCATTGGAGGTCCCAAGTTCAGTTCCTGGTGACTCCTAAAGAAACAAGGAAGACAATAGACACAGCAAGTAAGGGGGTGAGGATAAATAAATAAATAAAATAAATCTTTAAAGAAAAAAAAAAATTGAAATGAACTTGCAAATGGACCTGAAACTGGCTTTTCTACAAAGGACAAAATTCATTTGCTTGTCCATAAACAAGATCATTTGCATTGCTATGAGTGCTCTACAAGTTAACTTTAGTCTACAGAGCACTAAAATAGTCTAGTCCAAGATAAAGGCAAATATATTTTACGATCAGGTAATTCCTGGAAGTTCCAGTATTCCATTGGAAGGATATCCATTGAGCTCTTGCTTATGTCAAAGCCTTACATTTCTCTTTACACACCACAAACCAAAGGTTTCAGGGTGTACTATAGGAAATAGCTGCTGTTCATTCACAGGTCTTCTCAATTTCTAGTCCAGATTTAACCATTCACTCAAACATATTTTATGTGCTATCTATTATGTACTTAGTGAAGCAGGCTAGTTAGGGAATCAATAGATGGATCTAGAACCTGACCCCCAAGATGGCTGCCGGAAGACCCTTGTGAGAGTCCCCCATGCAAAACGAGATTTCCTCCAGAAGCCAGGAGAAGCCCCGGATATTCTCCAGGGGCCTTATCATTGGGCCCTCCCAGGGGGATTGATGGGTGGGGTAATCAATCAAAATAGCAAACAGCTGGGTCTCCTCCCCTATCATTAGCAAAGGGGCAGAAAAATTAAAGGTTCAAAAAGCAAGCACAAAGGCCAAACTGGCCCTCTCTTGCCTTTTGACCTCTGTTCTTGCCTTCTGCCCCCTGTTCTTACCTTCTGTCCCCTATTCTGGCCTTCTTTGCCCACCCCCACCCCCCTGCCCACCTGGATCAATACACAAGTAACCCTGTGGATTTACAACCTATAATGGGGAATTGTAGTCTGTAAATCGGCCTTCTTTATCACTCTTCAGCCCCTTCCTCTCTACCTGGGACCCACGATCTGTTATTTTCTCCCATTTCTCTTCTCACCATTCCTTAATAAATTACTGGCCTAACTAACCCGGCTTGCTCTCGAAATTCATTTCTTGTAGCTTAGCCAAGAACCTAGAGAAAATCTGGCTACACTTAGCACAGCACTAGGTTAAGTAAAATTTCAAAGTATTGTCATGCTCCTCGCTCACCAGCGATTTACAATCTCAATATGGAGACAAGACCTACAACAAACAATTAGTAAATAAAGTTTAAGAAACTGCACAATTCTGAATACAATTAGAAAATAGGGCAGTATAAAAGGAAATATTTATACTGAGATAAAAAGTGTTTTTCAAATGCATCTGACTCCCCTAACACAAGAGAAAAAATAGGCTCCCCCCAAATTACTGCCTTATTCCCCTATTCTCCTCCTCTCTGCCCACCTAAATTTTTTTTCAATTCTCCCTCCCTCTCTCTCTCTGAGAGGGTCTCCACTTAAATACATGTTTTCCAAGATTCTAGAGTCCTATACTAGATGTTGATAAAGATGGACACAAAGACCCACAAACATACATTTAAAAGTGAGTTCTGAGGGGAGTGGATGTAGCTCAGTGGTTGAGCGCCTGCTTCCCACATACTAGGTCCTGGGTTCCATTCCTTACCACCTAAAAAACAAAAATAAATGTGAGCTCTGGGGTTGTGTTCGGCAAAATTAATTGCAAAAATTCGTGGTACCACAATTCTACGGCAACTCAGAGATGGGTAATTCCCCAGCTTGGGCATCCACCTTTCGAATCTCCCAATACATACTAAAAATAGCCATTTTTCCCCCTTCTTCTTAGCTTCCATACGGCAACCCCACTATGCCTACCCGGGGGCCTTAAAAACGCTGTTCTGCGCCTCAGTTTATTTCTTTCTGTTTCTTTAAGACGGAGAGCGGGTATTTTGCCCTATTCAGAAATGGCCGCCCAAGCTTCACACGTTTTGCGCATGTTTCTGGAATGCAATTCAGGGCTAAGGCAATTCAGTACAATCGCCGCGCAAGATGGGGACTCGGCCGTCGGCGAGACTGGACTTCCCAGCATGCCTTGCAGCCGGCCGGCAGTCTGGATGTGGAGTGATGGAGATCAGGTGTTTTCGGCCGCGGACTCTAGTGTAGGGGCTGAAGAACTGGACTCAAGTGGAGGGAGAAGATGGAAGCGTGGCGCTGTGTGAGGAGGGGCTACGGCCGCTGTGTGGTGGGAAGAGGCCGGTCAGTAGGGCTGAGTGGCGGGAAGGAAGAGGGAGGGGCGGGCGCCCTGGGTTAACACCAGGCGGGGCGGGCGCGGGGGAGGGAGGAGGAGAAAGAGGGTTGGGGCAATGGTGCGGCCGGGACGAGCCTCCGGAGACCCTTAGGGATAGGTAAACCTGCACTCAGCCGGCGTGACGTTCGGCGGAGGCGAGGTCCAGGAGCCCGGAGTGGAGCGCTTCGGCCGCCGGAGGGGCTTATCCTTCCCCGACCCGACTTTGCCTTGGATCCCCGGACTTCTTTACCCAATTCTACCCCTAAGCCAGCCTCGTCCTCCATGTCCCCGGCCTCCTCCCAGACCCCGTAGCACCGGGCCCCGGGCAGACAGTCGGTGGAAAGGCCGCTGGTCCTCGCAGTAAGTCCAAATGGGGCCTGACCCCGCAGGAGCCGCCGCGTGTTCCACACACGCCCATGAGTTTGTTGGTGTCAGTGTCTCTAAAACTTTAGTCACTTGTGTGCCAACCTTTACGATTATTACCAAATTCTTGTTCCACCCCCCTGGATATCTTTCTTTAAATTGACTCACTTTTCAAAAAGCATTTAAATAGGTGCTACCCACGTTAGGATCGCCCTAAGCAATAACCGCGAAATTCGGGGTTTGATAATACTGATTATGGTGGGGTTCCCCCTGTACACTTTAAAATAAATACTTTGATATTGAAAATTAAAAAAAAATTGTGTTCCATGTAAAACCGACTTGTGTGACTCGGGAAGCACAGCACTGTATTAATTATTACATAGATCATGGGGATCTGGGGTTAACTCCTAGAGGCCTGGGACTTGATTCAATTCAACAGTGTTTCCTGAATTGCTGTGTACCAAGGCACTGTGCTAGCCCCTTGGGACGAGCTGGAGATTAAAATGAATAAGAAGGCTCTGGCTCTGAAGGAACACATCTTCTGGAGAGAAAAAAGACATTGTATAAAATTACAAATATAGAGAATAAATGTTAAATAAAAATCTTTCTCAGAACCCTAACGTTTTGTCAGAATAGTATAGTAAGAAGAACTTGGTTCTTAGCTTCCGTTGTTTCTTGCGAGCCTGAGAGCAACATCTATTCAAAATAATGTTAGCACTACTTTGGAAAATTTTGGATGATAAGTTAAACTGGTGCTGATAGATTTGGAGTGTTGATGAATTCCTAGTCTCTATCCTCTTTGATTTCCCCCAGGAGGGAAAGATGTTTTAAAAAACATCAAATATGTGTTCCATATTTGATTTTACTATTATGTTTGCTGTTAATTTTATTTTTCCATTGAATTTCATTAGGTGCTAGAAAGTTGATCTAAATACCAGTTTGATGGTTGATTCATCTCTGAGTTGAACTGTAGATTTTTGGAGGGGTATATGGTATTTTGTGAGCCTTGGCATTCTGTGTTAAATGTTTAGAATACCACTCATAATAGTTAGGGGGAGAGAACTGAGATTGCTGCTAATAGTTATATTATGGGTGCTTTCCCCCATCCTTCACAGATTTAGAAGTCAGATTTTAAATATTAGACATTCCCTTGAGAAAACATGAGATTTAGATTTTGTTTATTATAGCTGTATAAAAAGTGGTGCCTCAGGGAGTGTATTTATGTCTTTTAGATACCCCATGTTACCCTATCACCCGAAGAGTCTGAGCAGAGACTGGACTACACCGTGGGAGAATCTGCAAAGGTGTTGCTGGAACAGGCATATTTCTAGTTGTATGAGGTGGCCTGGACATTATTCTCGTACTCCTTACCCATACTTCAGTAGTAGGCATTTTTCACTAAATTGGAGACCACCTTGTTTATTTGAATCCAGAACTCAGTTTCAGTACTGGAACTGGAGACCTGACAACCTGAGCCAGGCATCTTTGATTCATCTCTCTAGTTACGTCATGAACTCAGAGGGAGATGAGCCTCCATCAAAACGAAAATACCAAGGTAAAGGTGACTTTTAACATGGTGTAGAGATAGACATGAGCGGTAGACTAAATGGATCTTTAAGAAAACCTCCTGCAGCTTTTAAAGATGTTTAGTATTTTTTTTAGCCAGTAATTTTCTTAGGAAAAATAAATTCTTTTTAAAATGCAGGGGAGTGGATGTAGCTCAAGTGGTTGAGCACCTGCTTGCCATGTACCAGGTCCCATGTTTGATCCCCAGTACCTCCTCAAAACAAAAAACAAACAAATGAAAAAAAAACGAACTTTCATTGGGGAGCGGATGTAGCTCAGTGGTTGAGCGCCTGCTTCTCATGTATGAGGTCCTGGGTTCAATCCCCTGTACCTCCTAAAAAAAAGAAAAAAAATGCAGTCTTTATTTTTATCTTCAATTAACTGTGTATTTCTGACGGTGAAAATAGAAATGACTCTAGATAGAAAAAGGGTTGGGAAAGAAAGGAGAAATAGATTAAGACAGTAAGTTAGTTTAATTTAAAAGTAATTTGCAAAGCTAGTGTTTTTTTAATAAAATTTTATTGAAGTATATCATTCATACATGAACATACCTAAACAATAAAGGTATAGTAAAATTTGTGAATTTACGAAACAAACATGCATATCATCATACAAGGCTCCCATACACCTCCCCACCAACACCTTGCATTGTAACATTTGTTACAAACTATGAGAGAGCATCATCAAAATATTACTACTAACTATAGCCCATACCTTACGTTTGGTGTATTTTTCTCCCAACCTACCCAATTATTAACAACCTATATCAGTATTATATATTTGCTGAATAGTATATATTCAGGAGAAAACATTCTCATATTTGTCCTGTTAACCACAGTCCATCATCCAGCACTGGATTCTCTGTTATGCAGTCTCATGCTTTGTACAGTCCATTCAATGGGTACACTCAGTGGCTCTCATTTTCATCACAGAGTTGTGCTGTCATCATCTTAGTTTTAGAACGTTTTCATTACTCCAGAAGGAAAAATCCCTACCCCCTTATACCCCGCATTGTTGTCCCTTAGTATTGAAAAAAATATCTTCTTGCCATTACTGCAAAATATTACAATATTATTGTTAACTATTGTCCATAAGTTACAGTAGTTGTAGTTTTCCCGTGTCTTACCATATTCTTAGTACTTTGTAAAAGAAGAGCATTCTTATTTTTACACTATTAACTACAGTCTTCATCCACCACTAAATTCATTCTGTAGGTCAGGGGTTCTTAACCTTTTTTGTTCCACAGACCCCTTTGCCAGTCAGGTGAAACCATGGACCCCTTACTAAGTCCACACTGTACTGTGTATTATATAATAAATATATCATACCCCACACCAATACATCCCCACAAGAATAATGTTTTTTTGAATTTCAACTCAAGCTCACGGACCCTTTTTTGGAACCCCTGCCCTAGATTATTTTCTAGTTTCCTTTCAATTGACATTTACTTCCACAGACTACCCCTTTCAGCCACAATCACATTTATAAATTAGCAGTGTTAGTTATACTAATTATGTGTAACTCTCAACTCTATTCATTTCCACATTTTTCCACTTAACCTTACTAGTATTGCTACATACATTAAGCATCATCTCCCATTCTCAACCCACCTTTATTTTCTAGTAACATATACTCTATAGAGTTTACTTCTGTGAGTTTACTCAGCATATTTAGTTCATATTAGTGAGACCATACAGTATTTGTCCTTTCGTGTCTGACTTATTTCATTCAACATAATATCCTCTAGGTTCATCCATGTTGTCATATTCATCCTGTCATATCTAGTGTTTTTATTTAAACCAAGGTCTAGATTCCTAGAAATTGATAGTTGTATTCCTGGGAGTCTACAGATCTATTTAAAATTTTGATTTTGTATTTTCATTTTTAATTCTTTATTTAAAACCATTATATAAAGCAAAAGTTTTTTTTCTTTCTTCCCCTTATGGAAACATTCATAATCAAAAGGCATTTTCCTACAGAATAAGGTTTTAGTTTCTTAAATCAGTATTTCTCAAACTGGGATCTAATGGTATAATCTTGAGAGTGCTTGGGAAATTTTATCTTTAAAAAGGAACCACATCTGGAATTCAAGTTTGAAAGTTTTTTCTAAATGTATTGATTACTTCCATTTTTTTTCCTCATATGTTTTTTTACTCTAAACAGTTCATTGTTTCCCTCTGTGCTGCCACTCCTGCCCCTCAATAGGAGGTATAAATGAATTGTTTAAGTAGGATTTGAAGTTGTCTTTTTATACTGAGCTATAGTGAAGATAACTTCCCTGAGATATTTAAAAGTAAGCTGTATGAGTGCTAATGTGTAGATTGCTGACACATAAGTCAGTCAAAAGAAGGCATTTGGATTGAGTCTCCCCTCTGAGTCAGAGCTAGAAGAGTGAGTTAGTGCTCTTCAGAGTGCTTCTGTCTTTGTTATCAGAAAGTATAGACTTCACCTGCATCCCAGTCAAAGTTGTTAAACTAATGTTCAAATCAATGTATAATTTATTGCTGCCCCGTTTACCAAGAATTTGTTAGAAAAAACAAACACATTTAAGTAGAAATTCTAAGCACCCAAAAGTGAAACTCTATTTGCTTAGAACTCAACCACAGCATATATGGTTAAGCAAAAAATATTTGAATGAAAGGTGTATTTGGAGGCTTTAAAATCATATTCTATAAGTCTGTAAATCTAGGGCTGTACCACAACATTAGATTGCTTTTCATTTGTTTATTGGTTGTTCATCAAGTCAGCAGGCTCCTCTTTGTTTAGCCTTTTCTAAATCTGGTATGCTCTCCAACGGAGCTGTGGTATAGTGATATAAGTGTGGGCTTAGGAACCGCTGCTCTCATTTAGGCTCCACCACTAACTCAACTCGGACAAGTTACCTAACTTCTCTGCTCGTTGGTCTCTTGGTGTAAAATTATACCTACTTTTAAAGCCTGTCGAGGATGAAATGAGATATGTCAAAGTGTCTAACACTGTTGGCTTCGTAGTAGGTACTCAGAAGATTGTGTTGTGGTTTTCCCTTTATGGATGGTGAATTACATTTACATATTGATGAGCCTTGATTGCAACCTGACTCTTTATATGTCCATTCTTCCTAGGTGTTGTGAATAAGGAAAATGCTCTTCGTTAAGCCATGTTTGTGACTTCTGCTATTTCACTAATACTTTTCAATCAAGAAAACAGGATTGCTAACTTGCCTGTCACTTTAAAGTGGTATTTGAAGGATTTTGTGACACAATTATGGCTTTTTAATTAGGCACCCTAAAAACCCGATCAGGCCTATTGCTTACTTTCTTTGATTCATCTGTCTTCTCTGCTGTGATCACCTTGTTCCTCCTGACATGGAAGGTATATAAGCTTTCATAGTGTGAATTTATGTTGTGAAGTATATGAAAACCAAAGACTGTCCATTCTAGCAGTGGTTTTCAAATTGTCTTCCATGGAACCCTAGCGTTTGAACACATTTCTGTAAGATTATTAAAAGCAAATGTGGTTAGATAAAACGTTACCCCTTCATTCCAGCCCCAGGCCAACATACCAGGGAATGGTGTTCCAAGACATGAAAAGTAATGCTGAAGGGTTCTGCAGGCTCTAGAACTTTGAAATCCACTGTATTTATTAGATAACCTCATGGTCCCAGTTATTTAAAAAGTGGAATTGCAAAAAGAGTTGGTTTACAAACTCTTAATTGCCGGGACTTTAAAAATCTTAATGCATTTATATATCATTACATATACATATTTTATGAGAAAATATGAATACATTTTGTAGATCTTCATCTTTCTTGTTTTAATATGGTGGTGACACCAGGATAGTGCTGTAACTATTTGTGATAATTAAACATTTTGTTTGCATGACTAGAGCCTGTTCGATATTGTATACATATGAAAACTTTTTGATTTGTGGCTAAAATCATCATAGACAGTCCCCAATTTATGAATGAATTGTTGCCTGGAAACTTTTTGGTAACCAGTTATGTTTCCCCCATAAAAACTATGCTATCAATCTCAGAGTAACTGCAGAACTAGTATAATTAGCCTTGGTTCTGGGTCTTTGGGGGTAGGATTCTCCAAATTCGGTGACAGAAAGAGGAGATAATTTCCTTCCCTTTCCTGGTCATAGAAGAAGCCTTAGGCAAAATTCTGAAATAGTTGAAGGTTTTTGTTCAGTTTAATTTTCTTTCCACTTATGGTATCATGAGCCTCCAACTCCCTTGTTATACCCAGACATCACTATCCATAAAAAATTATCTTCTATCCTCTAGTCAAAATCTATCTTCCCTCTGTTCAGACACTTAGATATTGAGGAAAACACTCTGATATGTTTAAATTTTTACTTCATTGGCTTTTATATACATATAGTGCATTGCTATTGATTGTTAATATATCATCACTGAAAAATCTTACATAATCCACTCAGAGATAGCTACTCTTAAAATACTGGTGTTTTTCCTTTCAGTCATTTTTCTCCGGTGTATAAATGTATAGAATATGTTAACTCCAATTAAAGTTTTAGTTGGTGGGAATTTTAGGCATTGTAACCCAGTGAATTGAAATTCTTCATGTAAGGTGGAAGGAGATACTCTGGGACTGAGGTTTTTCATATAATCTAATCATGCTAGAAGTCCATCTCCAGATCTATGTTTCTAAGTTGTTCCCATTTCTTATTTTCCCCTTCCTCTTTTGAGCTCATAGATTCTCTATAAGTTACACTTTTTTTGTTGTTGTTTGGCTGTTTTTTGTGTTTTTTTTTTTCCCCATGGCTTTCATGGCAGAATATCCTCTTTAATAATGGGGTGATGGAGACAAGATGGGCAGTGAAAAAAAAATATATATATGCCATTTCTAAGTCGAGGACTGCCTATGATTACAAAATCTCATGCTTTTTGATTCTCTTTTCATCAGTTTTGCAGGGTACATGATGTCTTTGCAGAATATAAATTATCACACATTCCTGGTTGCTGCATGCTAGGTTGGTCAACCAGCCATTATCATTTAATAGCATTCTGTAACTATGTCACATTTGCTTTGGTGTGCATTAAAAAATGAATTCTTTTGTTCATTATTTGCATTGTTCTACTTTAGTGCTTTAGACAGTGAACGTTTTCATATATTGGCGTTATACACCCTTCATTCATGATGAGCTAAGAGTTGTTTCTGGAACCTAGTTAATCATTGATGATCTTATCTTACTAATAGGGAATAAAATGTGTGAAATCGTCTTATTGAAAAGCCAACTGTGACATACAAATCTATTTTGATTATAAAGTTGCTAAGAATATCTGTGGCTGAGCCCCAGATAATATACACATATATTATATTATATGTAATATAATATATGTAGTATATTATTAAGACTACCCCTTTATAGTCTTAGTTTTATTAGCACATATTCTCATCCTCCAGAATGACTCTTAAACTTATTTTGTACCTCTTGGTCAGTCAATATATCATTTAATTACCATTGTAACCAATTTGATGACAACTTCTAGTTATTTAATGCTACATTGTTATTTACTAGGGAAGAACATTCTGTTCATTGCCTATGGGGATTTTTAAAAGGCAAGAAAATGTTTATATACAACAAAATATATGGTCTTTTAAAATTATTTCTTTGTATTTTGTCCAATATATTTTAACAGGCACAATAAACCGACATTGGGAATATATATGCAACCATAATAAAGAAAAAGCGAAGATCCTGGGAGACAAAAATGTTGCCCCCAGATGTGAAGACAGTGAGAACAAGTTTGACTTTTCTGTGATGTCCTATAATATACTTTCACAAGATTTGTTGGAAGACAATTCACACCTCTATAGACACTGTCGCCGGCCAGTTTTACACTGGAATTTTAGGTTTCCCAATATTCTGAGAGAAATTAAACACTTTGATGCAGATGTAAGTACAAAATATCATTAAAGTTCTTCACACAAGAAAAAGTTGGATTAAATGTTTTATTTGTGAACAAATCATTTTATCCCTTTTTTTTTGTGGGGTAAGAAGGCAAGATATTTTAAAATAATGATGGTACAGTTTTTAATAAGGTATTGACTTCTAGAGAGTCATTTACTAATGGTTGTTAGTATAAATAATCATCTAATTTTTCAAAAGGGATCCAAAAACTTTTTAATATATTGGTGAATTTTGAGACAAACTGGCAACATTAAGTATTCAGTAAATACTTCCTTTGATTTTAAATTTAATAATTCATGTAAAAATTTAATCTAGATGATGGCATGCATAGAAATCAACCTCTTAAGAAAGGACCAGAAGGATTTAGTACAAATGAATATTTACATTCAGAAAAAGTATCCTGACATGTAAATTCAAAATATTTCCTTTGAGAAATAACAATTTTGGATAGTAAGAGAGCTCCATGTCATTGAAAAGCCTGGATTTTTGAACTGATGAAATCTGGAAATATTAATTTGGTAGATACATAAATAAGAAAAAAGAATTAAGTATTTCATTTCACCTCTCATTTTAGAAGCCTGTTTTTAAAGATGAAGGCACCTGAAATTCATATTTGCATCTCTCTTTGTTTTAATTTAAGTTGTTTTTTCCTTCCAAGGTACTTTGTTTGCAAGAAGTTCAAGAGGATCATTATGGAACAGAGATCAGGCCAAGTTTGGAATCGTTGGGTACAATGTAACTTTTATTTTAGCCAAATTTACTTTTGAAGATTTGTGTATATTATTAAAGTGTAACTTGCTAACAAAGGGATGTGGTATATTTGAACCCAAAATCTTAATATTATAAACTTAATCCCTTTTTTAAAAGGTCAGGAAAAGATTAAGGCATTCCAAGTAGAAACTTCTGTGTTGATATATAATTTTAATTCAAATGGAAAGGCACGTAAGAATCTCTTGATAGTTCCCTTTCCCACGAGTTGTTTGGCTCACCACTAGACCTTTATGTGTCTGAGATCTGTGACATCAGGGACCATTCTGTCTAGTTCACCATTATAACAGTGTGTACCAGTGCCTAATAGATGCTAAAAACCTTTTTGTTGAATGAGTGCTTCTAGAAAACATGTCATCTCTGGTCACTTAAGTTTGAGAAATACTGCCCACTTTGCCTCTCCTTCCTTATTCACTCATTCAGCAAGTACTTTTTGAATGCCTGACATGCACTATTCTAGGCAGTGGGAACATAGCAGTGAGCCAAACAGATAAAAATCTCTGCCCTTGTGGAGCATACATTCTAGCAGACAGAGGCCAGCAATAAACCAAATAAGTAAATAGTATATTAGATTAAGATAGTTTTCTGGAGAAAAGCAGGAAAGAAGAATGGGGGAGTTTTCAGTTTTAAGCAAAATAATCAGAGAAGGGCTTACATAAAAGGTGACATTTGGGCAAAGACTTGAAGGAAGTGAAGGAGCAAGCCTTACCTAGAACATTCCAGGCACTGGAAATGGCAAGGGAAGAGGCCCTGAGGTTGGTGTGTGTTAAGGCACGTGAGGTTGCCAGTGTGGTTGGGATGGGATGGAGTGAAGGTGGAAAGCCTTACTGCTATTGTCATGACTCTGTTTTTTACTAGAATGGAAATGGTAGAGTGTTAATGCACATTAGCTTATTAAAAACTGAAAACTGCCAATAAAGAGACCTATTAGACTTAGTACTATTCCAACACTTATTAACATCTTATATTCATAATATTTTGCAAAATATACTTTGGTAACCATTGGAGAGTTGTATTTTGACATAATAGTCCCTTGTTTTTAATTCACTTATTTCTTATAGGTTATCACTGTGAATACAAGATGCGGACAGGCGGGAAACCTGATGGCTGTGCCATTTGCTTCAAACATTCCAAATTTTCACTCTTATCAGTGAACCCAGTGGAATTTTACCGCCCTGATATACCTCTGCTGGACAGAGACAATGTTGGATTAGTGTTGCTCTTGCAGCCCAAGTTTTCACGGGCTACCTCTCCTGCAATCTGTGTAGCTAACACACATTTATTGTATAATCCAAGGCGAGGTGATATTAAGTTGACCCAATTGGCAATGCTACTTGCAGAGATTTCCAGTGTTGCCCGTCAGAAAGATGACAACTTCTGCCCAATTGTTATGTGTGGTGACTTTAATTCCGTTCCTGGTTCTCCACTCTATAGTTTTATAGAGAAAGGAAAATTAAATTATGAAGGACTTGCCATAGGAAAGGTAAGTGCTTGCTTCATTGTTAGGGGGTGGACTTAGTTGCTCTGTTTATCATTGTAATGTGAGGATAGTCATTACATGGCTGTTTGAAAATCTTTGGTCAGATAGCTTCACTTTATCAAGTTATGAAGATTTTCTACAACTACCAAGTAAATTCTGTTAACATGGTTGAATTTCATCCTTTCTTTCTGTCTGTGGCAACATTCTGCTTGGAGAAATTAACAGGTAAAACAAAAATCCAAAATGGGGGAGAAGAAAAATAAAAGCAGTAAAAGACATGGATACTTCACAAATAAGGAACCACTCACAAGATGGCAGAATAGAAGTTTGAATGTTGGATGTTGGCAATAAAATAATGTTATGATTTTTTAAAATATATTTTTATTACAGAAGTTGCGAACTTAAAAAACAATCATGCACATGTGTAGAATTCTCATACAGCAACCCTTCACCAAACACACCACACCATTGTGGAACATTTGTTACAGATAGATACAGATGAGATAATTTTTTTAAAAACAGTAACTTAATATTTCTTTTTATGTAAGATTTCCTTTTCATAGACATTTTATTTCCTTAGCTTAGTAAAATTTATCTCAGTTTTTAAATTTTTATGGATCTTTCCTCTGCTTATTTAGATCATTTGACCTTCAGTATGCTAACCAAAATAAGCTCTCCACCAGTGGAGTTTTGAGTGATATCCTAAAATGTTATCATAAGAGTTGATCTCTCAATATTCTACACATTAGGAGCTATATTGCAGGTAGGATAAAAGAGGAAGAGTATTCATCCAAAACTAATATCATTTGGACGTCCAAATTAGAGAAAAACATATAGGAAAAGATTGTCATTTTGTTGTGAATAAGTACTTTCTGATCTATATTTGAACAAGTTTTGTTATAAGCACAAATAATCACTTAATATAATGAATAAAGGGTAATATTTACCATTTTTGGATCATCTTTTATTTTAAGACATAAACTTTTCAAAACATAAACTCTTCAAAATCTATTCACTTAAGATACCTGTTGAAATTTTGTTTAGGTATCTGGCCAGGAACAGTCTTCACGGGGACAAAGAATTTTATCTATTCCAATTTGGCCCCCAAACCTAGGTATCTCACAGAACTGTGTGTATGAGGTACAGCAAGTACCAAAAGTAGAAAAGACAGGTAAGTGTTTGCAATACATTTTGGCAGTCTGCTTGGTAATTGTGTTCCCTTTGAAGACATAAAATTAGATTTTAAAGGATTAACATCTCAGGGATGTATATTCATATGTATAAATATATAGTTATTTATGTATTCCTTTTTAAAAAGAGCTCTAAATTTACCTTTTTAAAGTCAAACATCCAAAATTATCTTTGATGAATTATTTGCATGTGGCCTTGGAAATATTTGCATTTTATTTTTGCTCTCCAATTTTGGACCAGACTAGAAACATATAGATTCCAGGATGAAACATTTAACTAGGCATCTCAACTAGATATGTCTTGAATGTTGTTTCTAGAGCAAGAGGGGTATACTAAGAAAAACTAGAACAAAAAATATATATATTAATAGTATTAATTTATTTACCTCTTTTTCTTACAGACAGCGATCTAACACAAACACAACTGGATAAAACAGAGGTCCGAGTGACAGCTGAAAAGTGAGTTCTGAAAAACAACAGTAGACGTTTGCTGAATTTAGTTGAGTAAAAAAACATTTTTCAAAAATCACTTGAATAAAAAATGAAGAACATGATGATATTTCATGCTGATCAAGAGTAGAGGCTCTTAAATCAAATAGACCTGAGTACAAATCCTGATTCTCAGTTTTTGGCTGTGTGATTTTGTGCAAGAAGCATAACATCTTTGAGGTTCAGTTTCCTTATCTATACAGGCACACCTCAGAGATAGTATGGATTTGGTTCTAGACCACTGCAATAAAACGAATATCTCAAAACGAGTCACACAAAATTTTTGGTTTCCCAGTACATATAAAAGTCATGTTTACACTACACTATAGTCTGTTAAATATGCATTAGCATTATGTCCTAAAAAACAATATTACATACCTTAATTTAAAAATACTTTAATAAAAAATGCTAACCATCACCTGAGCCTTCAGTGAGTCAAAATCTTTTTGCTGGTGGAAGGTTTTGCCTCGATGTTGATGGCTGTTGACTGATCAGGGTGGTAGTTGCTGAAGGTTGGGGTGGCTGTGACTATTTCTTAAAATTAGACAACAGTGAAGTTTGCCTCATTGATTAACTCTTTAATGAAAGATTTCTCTGTGTCATGAGATGCTGTTTGATAGCATTTTACCCAGAATAGAACATCTTTCAAAATTGGAGCCAATCATCTCAAACTCTGTTGCTACTTTATCATCTATATTGATGTATATTCTAAATCTTTTGGTGTCATTTCAGCAGTGTTCACAGCATTTTCACCAGTAGTAGATTCCACCTTAAGAAACCACTTTTCTTTGCTCATCCATAAGAGGCATCTCCTCATCTGTTCGTTTTGTCATGAGAGTGCAGCAATTCAGTCACATCTGCAGGCTCTACTTCTAATTCTAGTTCTCTTGCTGTTTCCACCACATCTGTAGTTACTTCCTCCACTGAAGTCTTGAACCCCTCAAAGTCATCCATGAGGGTTGGAATCACCTTCCAAACTCATTATTTGACCTCCTCCCATGAATCATGAATGTTCTTAATGGCATCTAGAATGGTGAATCCTTTCCAGAAGGTTTTTTTAATTAGAGAAATTAAAAACCAAAACATTTACAAAATAGAGTTCCCATATTCCACTGTATTAACACCTTGTATTAGTGTTGTACATTTTTTACAATTCATGAAAGAACATTTTTGTAATTATATCTGTTGTCCATAATTTACAATAGGGTCACTGTGTTGTATAGTCCTATGTATAGTTTTGTTTTTTTAAATTTTTATTCTAGTAACATATATACAACATATACAACATAAAATTTCCCCTCAGAAGGTTTTTGTCCTAATCCATCAGAGGAATCACTATCCATGGGCTACAGAATGGATTTTGTGTTAGTAGGCATAAAAACAACATTAATCTTGTATATCTTCATCAGAGCTCTTAGGTGATCAGATGCATTGTCAATGAGCAATACTATTTTGAAAGGAATCTTTTTTTCTGAGCGGGAGGTCTCAACAGTGGGCTTCAAATATTCAGTAAACCATGTTGTAAACAGACGTGCTGTCATGTTTTGTTGTTCCATTTATAGAGCACAGGCAGAGTAGATTTAGCATAAGTCTTAAGAGCCCTAGGATTTTCAGAATGGTAAATGAGCACTGGCTTCAACTTAAGTCACCAGCTGCATTAGCCCCTAACAAAAGAGGCAGCCTGTCCTTTGAAGCTTTGAAGCCATGCATTGACTTCTCTCTAGCTATGAAAGTCCTAGACGGCATCGTCTTCCAAGGGAAGGCTCTTTCATCTACATTGAAAATCAGTTGTTGAGTTTAATGTAGCCACCTTCATAAAATATCTTAGCTAGATCTTCTGAATAATGTGCTACAGCTTTTACATCAGCACTTGCTGCTTCTCTCTGCACTTTTATGTTATAGAGACGGCTTCTTTCCTTAAACCTCATGAACTAAGCTCTGCTAGCTTCAGACTTCTCTTCTGCAGCTTCCTCACCTCTCTCAGCCTTCATAGAACTGAAGAGAGTTAGGACCTTGCTTTGGACTAGGATTTGGCGTAAAGGAATATGGTGGCTAGTGTGGTCTTCTATCCAGACGACTAAAACTTTCTCCAGGGAATCAGGTGTGGCTCAATCGATAGGGCACCCCTTTACCATATGGGAGGCCCCGGGTTCGCTTCCCGGGGCCTCCTTGTGAGGGCAGGCCGGCCTGCGCGGCGCGGTGGGCTGATGCAGCAGGACCTCACAGCAAGGGGGAGATAAGCAGACACAGAAAAAAACATACAGCGAATGGACACAGCAAACACAGGCAGCAAGGGGGGGATAAATAAATAAATAAATCTTTAAAAAAAAACAAAAAACTTTCTCCATATCAGCAATAAGGCCGTTTCACTTTCATATCATTTGTGTGTTCACTGGAGTAGCACTTTTTAATTTCCTTCAAGAACTTTTTTTTGCATTCACAACTTGGCTAACTGATGCATGAGGCCTAGGTTTTGGCCTGTCTCGGCTTTCCACATGCCTTCCTCGCTAAGCTTAAACATCCAGCTTTTGATTTAAAGTGAGAGATATGTGACTCTTCCTTTCACTTGAACACTTAGAGGCCATTGTAGGGTTAATTGGCCTAATTTCAATACTGTTGGATATGAGGGAATAGGGAGGCCTGAGGAGAGGGAGAGAGACGGGGACAGCTAGTCGGTGGAGCAGTTGGAATACACACAACATTTATTAAGTTCACCATCTTACAGGGGCATGGTTTGTGGCACCCAAAACAATTACAATTGTAACACCAAAGATCACTGGTCACAGATCACCATAACAGATATAATAATAATGAAAAAGTTTGCAATATTGTAAGAATTACCAAGATCTGACACAGAGACACAAATTGAGCACATGCTGTTGGAAAATGGCTCCAAAAGACTTGCTTCATGTAGGGTTGCCGTAAATCTTCAATGTGTAAAAAAAGAAAAATGCAGTATCTGCAAAGCACAGTATAATAAGGTATGCTTATTATTTAGATTGGGGAAGCAGGTGTAGCTCAGAGGTTGAGCACCTGCTTCGTATACTTGAGGTCCCCAGTTTGATCCCTGGTACCTCCCAAAACAAAGAAAAAGAGATGTTAGCAGTCTTTTGGGACTGAATGTAGCTCAAGTGGTTGAGCACCTACTTCCCACGTATGAGGTCCTGGGTTCGATCCCTGGTACCTCCTAAAAATAATAATAATTTGGATTATTGAGAGGATTAGTTGAGATAAAGCATAATGTTTGATGCTAAGTGTTTAAGCAAAGATATGAAAAGCAAACAATCTATAGGTCAATTGGTCCAAAAAGAATATGCCAATAGAAAAGATGATCATTTTTATTTACCTCTTGAACTGTAGGAAAAGGTCAGAGGCAGAGAGGTCAAGATGACTGGTTTCCTTATTAAAGAAGCATGAATGTTTGGGGCAGTGGTTAAGAAAAAGACGTATGTTAATAAAGCAGGATGGAGACTTAAATCTCTTCTCTTTGGGATATTCCTGAAATGTCTACTTTTATTGTTCTTTTAGTTTGATTTTTGTTTTAACATTTGAATTTAGGAACCAAATTAGAAGCATTTCTCATTTTATCTCTTTTCTTCTCAATCTTACTTTATTCTCTATGTCTAATTTTTTTAAGAAAATATTATCTCATAAATAAGAACCTAGCAAGAAAATAAGCAAATTTTTTATTTTTAAAAATGAATCTTTAAAATTCATGATTAAACCTTTCAAATATAATTTTAAAAATCTGAGTAAGGATAATAAAGGCTAATCTAACAATAGTTTTGAGTAAATCTTAAATCTTTTTGTAACAAAATGGGGTATAAGAAAACTGTTCATATGTCTAGATTGTATCTGTAAAATGAAAAGTTGATAGTAAGGTCACAGTTTACAAGAGACCTATATTTGATGATATTGTAAATATTATGTCCTTAGACTTGAAGAGTTACTAAAAACTTGGAAGTTAAGGGTACTTTTAGGAAATTACATTTGTTCACTGACATATAAAAAAAAGCAGGGACAACATCTTGAGCTGTATATCCTCAGCACTTACAACAATGCCTGAAAGTTTGTAGGTGTTTGGTAAATGTTTTTGGATGAATTAATTTTTTTCAAAAAAAAATTTGTTTTTCTTCGGGACATATAGTATCCTTAAAAGTCATGGTGTAGGTGTTAATAGGAAATAATTTTAAAACCCATTACCCAAAACATCACATGTATTTGTAGTGTGGAGTAAATGTAAACCATTCTAGAAGCTGTTTTAAGATACAGTACATGGGAGCCAATGTGGCTCAGTGGTTGAGTGTCAGTTTCCCACATATGAGGGTCCAGGGTTCAATCCCCGGTCCTGGTACTTCACACACATGAAAAAAGATGCAGTACAAACTTATCTCATATTGTAGCAAGGATAGTCTTAGAAAAATGTAGACCCTATATATCAAAAGTCTAGTGGCTTCCAAATAGCATTCCTGAAGGCTACTTTTTCTTTCCTAAAAGCACAATTAAAAAGTTAGAAGTTGTTTTAGAATGTGTTTAGGAAATGGAGGCTCTCAAACATGTTATAATTAATAAAAGATCTTTTATAATTAATAAAGGATTAATTATTGAGCTTTTCCCCCCATCTAGTATAGCTTTGTTGTTAATGGATTTTGGATATCACTTTATGGATACACGAATGCCCAAATTATATGTTCTGGTTAATAAAGTTTGTCCTGGTATCTGGTCTTAGTCTGGAAATTAATGCAAACATACTTTAAATAGGAGGAATTGTAGGAATCATGAAATTGGGATGCTAAATACTTTTTCTTTTCAATTTAGATTATCTTCAAATTTACAGCACCATTTCAGCTTGTCATCTGTTTACTCACATTACTTTCCTGACACTGGAATTCCAGAAGTGACCACTTGTCATTCCCGAAGTGCCATAACTGTGGATTATATTTTCTACTCTGCAGAAAAGGAAGATGTTTCTGGGCAGCCAGGTAAAGAATGAATGTATGTAATTTTAAATTTGCTAGAGAAGTACAGTAGCTAAAATCTCAAGGCTGAGGTTAAGAAAGTTTACTAAACTTCTAGATGCAGTTCTCCATTCAGAAGTTAAAAATATTTTAAATTGGGAACAGATGGAGCTCAGTGGATGCTTCCCATGTGTGAGGTCCTGGGTTCAATCCCCAGTGCCTCCTAAAATATATATATATTTTTTAATTGACAGGTTGGTAATATATTTGAATAAATAAATTAATTACTGCATATGATGAGGGAAGGCAGTAAAACACTCCAAAGCATGTTACCTAAGAATTAGATCCTCAGCTTTACTCTCCCAATTCCAGTCAGCTTCTGAGTTAGTTTTTCATACTGCCCTATGGTTTTACTTGCCATAAATTTACAGGTTTTCCTGTGACAGCAGCTGAAGATGTTGTGTCAATAGTCATTATACAGTTTGGTGTTTAAATTTTACTAAGGCATGCTGCCTTCATTGTAGGCCCATGCTTATGGTGCTAACAACAGACAATTTTGACATGTTGACCCTGGAATATTGGATCTTTCTGAGGGAAAAAAAGTCTGTAATAGGACTTTTT
>JAQZBX010031939.1:0-26094 GCA_029593785.1 Cabassous unicinctus
ATTCTTTTTTTTGATTTCCTGTATCTCTGCTGAAAGCATTTATATTCCTATTAATTTATAGTGTTTTTACCTTTCTTTATGAGTCACTGTAATAATTTTTGCTTTAAAGTATTTGTCTGGCAATCCCAGCGTCTCAATCATGTTTGGGTCAGCATATAGTGATCATCTTTTCCTTTGGGAATTGGTCAAATTACGCTAATTCTTTGTGTGTCAAGTAATTTTAGATTTCATCTTGGATACTTGACTATTATGTTGTGAGAATTTTGCTAAAAAGATCATCTGAAGAATTTTTGTTGTTGTTCATTGCAGTATGCAACCAATTAAATTCAGACTAAAAGTTCTGTCATAACTCTGTTTGTAGTAGTTTCAATTTCAATTCTGTTTCCAAAGCCCTTGCAATTCTGCTAGAATTTGCTCCACTCATGTGACATACATTGGTTACTCTGGGATTTTGCAAGTGGTTTATACCACAATTCAATTCTCAGAGATCTTACTATTTTATTTTATGTGTGTCCCATGAATGTACAGATCAGGAAACAGCCATGTGTTGATTCATTATCTCCAAATTAAGGTATAACATTACACACTATTTGAATGGCAGGTGCCCCTTTTCATGATACTCTGAACAGAAACTTGGCATCTCAGAATTTATCTGCCTTTATTTGTATCTATTATTGCTGTATTAAACGTTCTTGTCCTTGGGGCATGTGGCAAGAGAAAAGAGGCAGAAAAAATTATGGGAATTTCCTTCACATGCTTCAGACTACAGGGCCGTTCTTCCCACTTCCTTTGTCCAGAAAGATGAGATTTCTGCCAGAGATTTAGCTGCCCACTTGTGTGTAAATACAGCTCCACAACTGGAGCTACCCAATGTTAAGACAGAGAGAAGGGAAAAAAAGAACAAGAGAGTGAAAAAATAAAAGATGTGCAGCCTAAATGCTCCTGCTTGCAGAAACCATTTTTCCAAGTTTCTTAGTCAGAATGCTTAGTTTTACCTTGCAATTTTACTGCTTCATGGCAACTGTAGCTCTATATTTAGTATCTGCCTTCCCATAAACACCATGAGTGAAAAGAGAAAAAAATTCAAGGAAATCACCCTCTTATGGATTGCTTCTGCAAGTTTTGATTCTCCTCTGTAATGCACCAGATTTTATTTACTTCTGATTTATTTGTCTTCAGGTAGTTCTTTTATTTTTCTAGAGTGTTTAGGTATAAGAATTGGGAAATATAGACTGTAATGAGCTTATGACATTTTGGCCAGCAATGGAAATATCACATAGGATTTTTACAAGGCACTAGAAAAACCTCTATGAGATTGTATTGCAAATGTTTGATTCATATCTTCCTCTAACTGTAACTCTTCCAGGCCATAAATTTTGGGGGATTCCATGTATTCTGAGGTACAATCCCAGATATACTGTGAACACAAAATAGTTTTTGGGGCCAATTGAATAAAAGTCAGACTGAAATGCTGGTTCATAGATATACATATATACGCGAACCAAAGGAAAACAGTATATGCCATTACTTTAGGCTTTTCAAAATTCTTCCCAGAAGGGTTTATATCAACGAATATGAAGAACATTGAGTGATCATGAGAGCAATTGTCTAAAAGAGAGAACAGTGAGAAAATGTGCACAAGGGTAGAAGACAAGGAAATTGGAGAGAATAGTATTTCTCTGGATGAATAGTAAACAATTCAAGCTGGTATTGGTCTGAGATCAATTTCATTTTAACTGTTTAAAAAAGAATCTGAACAGAAACATTACCTACTGGGAAAGATAAATGTATCCTCCAAAACATAAATAGAAAGATGATGGAACATAATAGGTCTGAAGAAATTGGATGAGATACAAATATCTGCCAACATGCCAAGGAAAAAGAAAGAGTCACTGCTGGAAAAAATGGATATAAAATATGACAAGTGAAAAATTAGCATCTTGGTTACTTTAAGAAAAAGGGTATGAGGAAATGTAGGATAGCTTGAAAGGCAATAATAAATCGACAATTTTGAGAAACAAAAAAGAGTAGGAACAAGCTGGAAAGAAATTAATATAATTAGCACTTATGAGTCAACATATATTTTAAATTAAGATTTTATTTGTATGAATCCTTCATTATTCATAGAGAAGAGAACATTTTAAAACAATATGGTAATACTCAAATCCATTTTTGGTGAACAAAATCAACCAATCTAAAATAACAGATATGAGAATTTACAGCCATATTATCATCAGGATAAAGACTATATAATCTTTCTTATGAGATCTTTCTAAAAATCACTACTGGAATGAAAATTCTCTTCATTTCTCCCTTCATATCTTTATTCCTGAATGTGTAGATGACTGGATTAAGAAAAGGAGTAAGAACTGCATCAAAGATAGCAAGAAACTTGTCTATCTGTGAATTAGGGTGTGGCCATGTATAGACAAACATGGTTGGACCAAAGAACAAAAAGACCACTGTGCTATGAGCTGACAGAGTAGAGAGAGCCTTGGATGAACCACCTGAGGAATGCTTCCAAACTGTAAACAGGATGAAGATGTAGGAGATGAGAAGAATGGAGAAAGAACCAACATTGGTAAACCCACTATTGATAATGACCATAAACTGCAACCTGTAAGTATCCGTACAGGCCAGTCTGAGGAGTAAGGAAAGGTCACAATAAAAGCTGTCCAATACATTAGGGCCACAGAAGGGTAAGTTCACAATAAATGCCAGTTGAAACAGTAAGTGACTGAAACCAAGAGCCTAGGCAGCAGCCAGAAACAACATGCACATCCATGGGCTCATTAAGGTCAGGTAGTGCAGAGGCTTACAAATGGCCACATACCTGTCAAAGGCCATGGCTATGCGTAGCACCATCTCCACACCACCAATCACATGGATGAAGAATATCTGAGCAATGCAGCCTCCAAACGAGATGGCTTTGTGCTTTCTCTAAAGGTCATATATCAACTTGGGTGAGGTACCAGAGCAGGCTCCCATGACAATGAAGGAGACACTGGCCAGAAGAAGGTACATGGGGGAATGTAAGTGAGGATCAGTGGTCACAGAAAACACAATGAGGATGTTTCTAGTCATGCTTGCCACATAGGGCAAAAAGGAGAACACCATGAGGAGAAATTGGATTTCCCATAGAGTGATTCCTTCTATCCATTGACCCAGCCACCCAGACTGCTCCCAAAATTATGAGAACTAAGTAAATGAGGAGGTAATTTGGATTACTATGGATGATAGTGGAATTAATCATTAATTTTGCAGTATTCCCATTATGAATGAGAACTACCTGGTCATCCATTTCCTCACACTTGATGATGATGATGATGGGGGTGGTGGTACTGGTGGTGATGATAATGATAATGATATAAGCACAACTCACAAGCACACATCATGATTGGAACTATCAGAAAAATATCTCAGAGCCTCAAAGTAATACCAGAAAATTAGTCAAGAACCTCTTCATGTTACCTACAGGAAGAAATAGAGTATACAGGCAATAAAGTATATCTATTCACAAAGGGAGAACAGAGAGTAGGTGGGAAAAAATCATATAATTGCCCCCAAAGGGAAATTAAGCAGCTGTTCATATCATATTTAACTTTACTTTTTCATCTCAAACACATTTCATCTCCCTTTAATGCTCTCTTCTCCACACAATTTATACTCTGAGAGTATGCTTGAGGGGAAACAACTGTTATTATTGATGGATCACCACCTGGGGCAGAGAGTTATCTGAGGCATGAGATGGGACTATACAATGAAGAAACAAAAGAGGATCCAGTTTGAAAATAGGGTAAATGAAATTAGGGAATATGAAACATCAGAGCTAGAACAAGAATCATACCAGAATGGAGAGTATGTAGTATTTACGTTTGATCAGTTTCACTGTTCTTCTGAATCTTCTCATTGTTTAAAAAGTTCTGTCAAAAATACAAGGGGCCAAAATCACCTGCCGAAACACTCAATAAAGCTGCCTCTGAGGCCTGCACCTGGCCCTGAAAATCTTTTCTACGGGCCTAAGAAATGTACAAGTACCGGGAATTTCACCGTAGTTTCTGGTAAAGATTAGCCTGTATAGACACAAAGAATGTGGAATATATCTGAAAACAGCATCTATATGTACACTTACATTGTGGTTTTATGGCCAGGTTTATGGCCAGCACTTGGGAGGATTAAAATATTGAGTTTTTCATCATCAGTGCCTCACTGTCAAGCACCAGCTTTCTTTTTTTGCTTAATGATACCCCCCATCCTTTCAAAGAAATCAGTGCTTTTGCTTCATTATAACCTGCTCTGATATTTCATAATATTGTGCTCACTGTATCTGAAATCCATGCAAATATGTTATATCTCCAAGATATGACAAGCTTTTAGCCCAGTGTGATATGAAAAGAATGTCAAGCTTCAGTAACATTATAGGAGGGCACCAGAACTTTCTCCTTGGCCTTGATTATATGTAACTAAAGCTGACCATCAAAGGCTGGTACCTTTTAAGTTTTAAACATGTTTGTGTGTTTGGGGTAGAGGATTTAGAGTTCTATTTCTGTATGTCTAAATACCCACCATTATCAATTCCCAGTAGAAAGTGAACTCTCCAAACAGTTCTTGAAGGTTTATTCCTTGAGAAGGTGCCAGGATGCAGAAAAACAGGTATACTGACATTCTTCTTCCTTTGCAGACACATGTCTAGTAATGTGAAGAATCGTCTCACCAGAAGTTTTGCCTAATTGATGGTCTGCTCCACTCTTGCACATTCCTCAGCCCTAAAGCTTAGAGGTTTTTACTGTTTCCTGACCCCAATTCTTGGTCCTCACCAACAAACTCAGTCTCACCATACTTAACTAATCTAAATGATTTTGCTGTCACCTCCTAAAATTAATCTATGGCCTCAAGTTGCATGCTTTCTATAGTCTCAGAAATCTGTGAGCCTGGGCTGAAGAACAGGGAATCACTTGTGTTGCTTATTATGGGAGGGACAGATAGAATGGAAAAGGACTGGTGGCATGAAAATGCATGGGTAGATGACGGAGGCACTGTAGACAGGGCTAGAAAATCTTAGCAACTGATGGGAAAAATCAAGACTTTTGTGTGGAAATTATAAGCACCCACTCAAATCATACAGCTACTTAAATTTAAGAGATGCTCTGGTCCAGTTTAACCTTCATTCATATGAATAACCTGAGATCCAAAAGTATAAACTAAATTTTCAATATTCACAGTAGTGACATAACTGAAGACCAGAATCCAGGTCTCTGGATTCCTCATCCAGAAATTACAGATCCTGTAATAAGTAACCTAAAAAAGAAGAGCAAAAATTCAAAATTAAAAATGTGATATAGTTGGGTTAAAACTAACACCAATCACAAGCTTTTATGCAAAATGCCTATTATTTGCACTAACATATCTTGTATGCCACCAATAATTAAATACAATGTAAAACATATGACCAAATACGTATTAGGTATAAACTGTATTGATAAATGAAGTTATTCGCTATGAGCTACTGTTTGTTCACTCTTCTTTTGGTGCTCATTTGAATGGACACAACAATGGCAAAACATTTGAGGGAATATTTCATTATCACACTATCCTTTCTACCTCTTTAAATTTTACTCTTCTCAAATATCAGTAAAAATTTTCAGTTATTTCATAAAGCTTTCTTGACTTTAACAGTATAATGGTTTAACTTTCTTTCCTAACTTCTCTAAGTCACAAGGCAAGAAACCAGTTGAAAAGACACAAATGGTATACATAATGGCTACAACATAAAGCAATACACAGCACGTGTCATGTGAGTTGTAGAGAAAATTATTTGTTTAATGCATGAGATGAGTAGAATAGAAGCTTAATGGAAAGGGTCAGTGTTAGCTAGAGAAGTCAAGGACATCAGGGAGATGACAGAATGTCATGTTCCTTTAAGTAAGAATGCCAATTATATAAAAGGTTAAAAACACCTTGATCTGTAAATTCTTTGTTAGCCAACATGCTTTAAAAATGTTCATTTGTATGTCACCCAAAGGTCATAACACCCTCCTCCCAAAAGAGTCATATATCCTCCTCTCTCCACCATCTTTTACAATAAGTTCCACATACAGAGAAGAATATTTCTCATGTCCAATTTAATAGAAAGCACAGCTAATAGTCTCTATCATAAAAGCAACCAACCTTGTACAGCATATATCTTACTTGGGGATGGAAACTTTTCTGTGCATCCAACTCAACTTAATTTCAGGAAGCTTTGGCAATATTCTGAGTAGTATAAAGATATATGGAAGAGAAAACTGGAAGAAGATGAAAGGAGAGAAAGATGCTAGGAAAGGAGAAATTAGAATGGTTATACACACTGTTAATAAAAAGAAGAGGAAAAAAACATACAAGGACAGAGGGAAAGTGTTGTGTTCAGATGACAGTAAATGTACCAGTAAGTAAAAAAGAAGATGCAAGGCCACCTCTAATCAAGTGATTCAGAGATGCTCCTGGCTCTGAGATTGGAGAAGAGCGAAAAGGCAAACCCCTCCAGTTTCTGACTAGCCAGTTTCTGACTGTTACAAAAATTATAACTGTTACTCTGTTTTGAGGAGCCTTGCATATTTAAGCAGAAAGATGTATACAGAACAACAGACTACAGGCACATGATATTCTCCCAGAGTATGTGTTCTGTTGTCCCAGCAGGATTCACTGTGCTCTCTGGGGTAAATCCACTTAGAGTGGACTTGGTGTATAGCTATATGCTTCACATTTGAAAATATAGAAACCACTTTTAATTCCACCTCTTTTCTTCAAAAGCACATTTCAGAGATTGTCCTTCAAACACTACAGTAAAGCTGTGAATAACTTGGGCTTTGAAGTCTACCAGGGCTGTTTTTGAATGGAAGTTCCACCATTCATTTGTTATGTGAGCATGGGAAAGTTACTTGACTTCTATGAGGCTCAATTTCCTTATTTGTAAAAGGTGAAATTAATAACTTCCTTGAAGGGTGTGGTGAGAAAGAGGTGATATATATAACTAATGCAATATGACGAGGGCACAGAAACATCTATTATATATAGAGGATCAACCCATGTGTTTCAGTTTTCAGTTCCAAGTAAAAAAAAAAATTCTTCAAATTCAGAATCCATTATTTTGAGGTAATTAACTGGGTCTGGTTTCAAGTTACGTTTTCATATCTATGCTTGAAAGTCTTTGCTAGCAATGTTTTGCGTGGAATCATTTGCTCCTTCGTGGAGACACTGATCATTGTCTGCTTTTTGGAAAGAAATTTATGCTTTGACAAATATTAAGTCAGATTGTGCCATTTCCCCAACCCCTCTTTTCCTAGAATCAACCACATGGAAGCCCTTCTTGACCACCTCAGATAATACTACTCGTTAGCATCTGCCTGGGGGAGAGGGTGCTTCAGGGACTTTCCAAGGGTTGTGCCCATCCAGATAAATTTTTTTATAAACTTGCCAAGGATGAGAATGCAAACCCACCAATACTTCCCTCTCTGGAAAAAAAAAATTTTTGATCACAAACTACCATTTTTAAGATCCCCTTAGCATTCTTTATCCACAGCTACTGTTAATCTTTTACAGGTGGAAAAAACAGAGTTTGTTGACATCAAACCATACAGATGGCAAATGAAACCCAATGCAGTCCTAGTTCTGTTCATTCCCATTTTATAATGCCTTTCTATTTAATTATTGTAGTAATTGAAAATATATTTACTGAGATTCTTCTCTGTGTTAGGTGCTTAGAAATGCAGTGCCTATCTAAATCTAGGTAAATATCCCACAACGATAGTACTATTAATTTCATAGATGTGTCAGACTCTTAGCACAACTGAGTAATGTGGATGGAGATCATTGCAGCTGCAGTGATCAAAGAAGGCCATTTGAAAATGTGACATTAGAGCAAAACTTTAATAAATAGAAATGATTAAAAATGTAAAGTTAGAGTTTGAGAAATCCTTTCAATCCAGTGGTGCAATATGAGAAATGAGAGGTAGGGTCAAGTTTCACTGGGATAATGGTGAAGAATGCAAGTTGCTTGGAAAATAGAAATTGTTTAAGAGAACAGTGGAAAATAAATGAACCTAGTTGTGTCTGACCTTAGGCTCTATTTAAGATGACAGAGCCTTGTTAATAGATAAGGGGGAGCAAATGGAAATTTAGGAGCAAAGAATTAATAAGACTAGTGCTCAAAGAAGTTGATTCCTCTGATAATGTGGCAGACAAATAAACAGGGAAATTCCTTACCTCTTAACTCTCTGTTTCCCCTGCTGTATATAGTTGTTATTTCTGGCTATTCTTGCACAATTATTTATTTGTTTATTAAGCAGTTTTATTGAGATATATTCACATACCATATGATCTATCCAAAGTGTAAATTCAATGTGGGTTTTGTTTTTTTTTTCCGTTAAAAAGTCCTTTATTGTAAAATTGCAAAATAAATAGAAAAATAGATGGAAAGAAATTACAAATTTTAAAAGAAATTGCAAGGCCAGGTTAGATTTTAATATAATCAATTATTTAAAAAGCATAGAAACAAAACTTTATGTGTAAATAATAAAGTATAATAAAAATTAATTAAAATTCTAATTTTTATATTTCTGCTCTAACTATTGGACATAAGCTCTAAGAATGAAATAAATTATTGGTTTATTTAACTTCCATTTAGGCCATAATACTTTCTAGATAATCAAATTCCTATTGGAGAATTCTTCATATCTTATTGGAATGTATTACAGCAGATAACAATTTGCCAACTCATAATTTTATGAGGCAGAAAAACTCAAAATCTTGTTCAACAGTAGTAAAGCTGAATCATTATTAATCCAGATAGATTATTTAGATTAATGAATATTGATAAGAAAGGGTTAAAGAAAAATGAAGTATCCAAAATATATCCCTTCTCTAGCTATCTTCAATTAAAAGTAACTGTTTATTTTGTATGAAGAAAATTACAGAATACTGATCACAGGAACAATTTGCAAATTACACTAATTATGGTTTATATAGTATAATATTGTTATTTTATATTTATCTGGTCTACTCCAGCTCATTTTTTGGTTACTATTTGCATGGAATATGTTTTTCCAACCTTACACTTTTAACCTGGTTGTCTCCTTACGTCTGAGATGGGTCTCTTATAGACAATATATAGACGGCTCATATTTTTTTTATCCATTCTATCAGTCTATATCTTTTGATTGGGGAGTTCAATCCATGAGCATTCAATGTTATTAGCGTAAATGTATTACTTACTTTATCCATTCTGTCCTTCTCTGTTGTATCATTCTATTGTATGTTTTCTTATCCTTTAGTCTACCTTTCCTAATAAACTTCATTTCTAAATTCTTCTCCATATCTCTTGCAATTTGTTTTATCCTTTCAAGCTGCAGCACCCTCTTCATTATCTCTTGTAAATCTGATCTTTTCCTAAAATATTCTGTCAGTTTTTGTTTGTCTGTGAAGACTTTGCATGGGAGACCATCATTTTTTATTTTATTTTTTTTATTGTGGGTAAAAATCAAATTTTTCACAATAGAGACCCTCATTTTTGAAGAACAGTTTTGCCAGATACAGAATTCTTGGCTGGCGATTTTTGTCTTTCAGTACCTTAAATACATCATACCATTTTCTTCTTTCCTCCACAGTTTCTGATGAGAGGTTGGCACTTAATCTTATCAAGTGTCCCTTGTTTGTGATGCTTTGCTTTTCTCTTGCTGCTTTCAGAATCCTCTCTTTATCTCTGATATTTGTCATTCTGAATAGTAGGTGTCTTGAGATAGGTCTATTCATATTTACTCTGTTAGGGGTGCATTGTACTTCTTGGATATTGATCTTTATGTCCTTCTTTAGGGTTGGGAACTTTTTGGTCATTATTTCCTCAAATATTCTTTATGCCCCTTTTCCATTCTTTTCTCATTTTGGGACACCAATAATACACAGGTTTGTGTGTTTCATGTTGCCATTCAATTCCCTGAGACTTTGTTTCATTTTTTCCATTCTCATCTTTTTCTGTTTTCCTGTCTATTCCAGCTCAGTTATTCTGGCTTTGAAGTCACATTCTGTCTTCAAACAATTCAACTCTGCTCTTATGTGCCTCTAATGTATTTTTAATCTCATCTATTTTATCTATCAATCCCATAAAGATTGTTACATTTCTTTGCAGGCTTTCAAATTGTTCTTTAGGGTATCCAGGTGTCTTCTTAATATCTCTTATTTCTTCACTTGGATTTTTTTTAATTCATTGAAGTGATTTAGGAGAGTTGTGTGATTATCACTGATTAATTGTCTTAAATATTGTGTCTCTTCAGGATATATGGTTTGTTCTTTTGGCTGGGTAATCTCTCCCTGTTTCTTAGGATGGCTTGTAATTTTTGGCTGATGTCTAGGCATCTGAATATGTTGGTGAATTTACCCTGATGGCCAATTTCTCTCTCTTGCCAGCCATATTGCGCTAGTCAGTGCACCTTTCCAAGGAGGTGTTTCGTTCTTGGCTTTCTTGTGTTCTTGTGTTGAATTTCCAGATTAGAGATTCAAAGTGAGCTCTGCTGGATGAATTCACTGAAGAAAAGCACCTTGACATCCCCTCCCTTTTGCTTTGAAATGGCTGACAGGGAGGAAAATATCTGTTCCCCTCTCAGTTGGCTACAATGAGCCAGAGGTTGTATCCCAGCTTCATATCTTGAGGGTGAGGGAGGGGAGCCCTTCCTGGCTGCCATGGGGTCGTGGTAACTCATGTTTGTCATTTTGGATTTGTCCTTCTGTCCCTCACCATCCTGGGACTTGTGTAGCATGGTCCTGGTCTGCTGACTCCAAAGCAGGTCCCAAGGACAGCTTGTGGCTCTTTCTCAGTTGTTTTTGTGAGAGCACTCAGCTCTGCCTTTTATTCTTTCTCCATCTTCCCATAGTCCATTTTCATTGGATTTTTAAAATTGATGCTGGAAATGAACACCCCGTTTCCTTTGAGGTTGTTCTGCTGGAATGATTTAAACTTGGAATTACTTGCAACCTCTTATCTCTTCCACATCAAACAGAAAATCATGTGCAAAAGAAAAAAATTAAGACCAATGTATTGAGATCAATAAAGCTAAAACATGGTAGAGAGGGAGAGAGAGAGAGAGAAAGGTACAAAAGAGCAAGAGAAAAGGAATGATTGAGAAAACAAAATCCACAGGCATGACATTAAGTGCATCCTCAGAGTCCACAAGTCTGACTCCACTATTGTACAACCTGATCTCTTGAGACAGTAAATTCATGTTTTGTTTTAGCTATTTTAAGCTTGTTTGGATTGTATTTCTGACTCTTGTAACTCAGAGTTCTGATAATATTTGAAAAGGTACAGATGTACTAAAATTCAAAGAAATTTCAAGCAAAATATTATCACTGTGTGTCCCAAACTGACAAATATTTTTAATAAATGGTCATACACAATACTTTGGGAAGGGAACTGTATTGAATGCACTCATCCTCAGCAGGTACAAATCTCTTGGGAGAGTTGATAACATGAGTAAAGAGTCCAAAATGCTATGCCCTATTAATTGCAATTATGTAAATCCATAAAAAGAAGTAATCTGAAGTGTAGACAAAGGTGTATGCAAGGATTTTCAAGGCAGAGTAAAAAATTGAAGTCAATCTAAATGTACAATAGAGTACTAGCAAAAATAATTATGATATAGACCTATAATGTGGCATTATGCATTCATTAAAAAATTATATAGTAATGGAATATTTAGTAATGTGAGATAATTCCCAAAATATAATATTAATTTAAAAAAAGCAGACTACAAAATGTAGAGACCATAAAATCTCATTTTGAAATCTTATGTTTATATGTAAGCATAGATAAATACTGGAAATAAATATATCAAAATATTACCAGTAATTATCTCCATATAGTGACTTTAGGGGAATTTCTATTTTCTTACTTTTAATATCCAAATAAATTTGATATAATTAACATGCATTCTTTTAATTAGGTGTAAAAATAATATTTTCTTAAAGAAATAAAACTATGGAGGATTTCACATCAAAGATTATGGAAAATACATGATCTGAGATCTACTTATCAAAACCCCCTTGATTATAGTAACAGAATCACAATTTAAACAAACTTAGGAGAGAGGATGACTTTTTTAGCTCAGTCATCTAAGCTGTGTTGGAGGCAAGAATGAAGATGAATGTTCAAGATACATGAAACCGAGTAGAAAACTGCTAAGCTTCTCTATTTCAATCTTTTATCATTATCTCTCTCATACCTTTTTTCGGTATCCCAGATTAGATTTTTGACAGCAGGGAATATGATTGCCATCAGCTAACCATACCTCACAGCTCCAAAAGGAACTGAGATTTTCTTTCTCTCTGGTCTCAAATTCAGGCATTCTGGGGCAAAGTTCTGATTGGCCTGTCTTGGGCAAGGGCTCAGACCATTCAGTTGAGGATAGGGCATCTGTCATTATAACTTGGCTCAGAGTCCAACATTTGACCAATCAGTAGTGTTCAGGGAGGAAGGGGATGATGATTTGGGCAGACTGCAGAATAGATTTCAACAAAATGTGCATATGAATTTAGACTAAACAGAATGTCCTTTGAAAAAGTTTTATATCAAATGATATGGAAAATCCTAAGTCACTATGATGCTTGGGAATATATCTTGTTATAGATGTAGTCCTGACCAAAAGGCAGAAGGACAGGGAAGAGCAGGCTTTGCTCTAAATGGAAACAAATAAAACTGAGGGATCTAGGAATACTGTTAGCACCTATGAACATTGATTAATCAGTGGAAATGTAAATCCAGTGAAATTTCCAATTTGCAAATGCCACTTCTTCAAAACAAATTATGGGGAGACAGCATAAGGTCTGACTAGTAAACTTTTATATATATACATGCATATATACATACATATACACACATATATGGTTTCCAAGTGTACAAAAAGATCCAAATAAAATAAAATAAAAGAATCATATGAAAGCATTGAAAAGTTTAAAAAAAGGTAAATAAATTAAAAACAGATAAATTATGAAGAAAAATGAGGATGACTTATAAGACAATAGGAATGCTAGGAATTCTGATAAAGTGATGAAGATATATCAAGTATGTATTACATTCAGAGCCATTTGCACTACATCTCTAGCTGAGAATGATCTTTATTTGTTCTTTGTCAAAATAGGTATGAATTGGTAATTTCTAAATATGTTGATGTAAATCCTTCATTCTGATAGAATGAAATATATGTATATATTAAATACCTCCCATACTAAAACTGAGCTTGTGAGAACTGAAATCATGCAAAATCACTGGGAACAGACTTATATCATTAGAAGGAAGAGAAAGAACCTGACTAGTTATATAAATAAGTAAAGATGTTCCTTTAACAATATGGAGGTTTACAGGCTAGAACACAGTGCAAAAAAGATTCAAAGGTAAAAATTGGGGAGCCAATGTGGCTCAGTGTTTGAGTGTTGGCTTCCCAAATACATGGTCCTGTGTTAAATCCCCAGCCCCAGTATCTCAAAAAACAAACAAACAAACAAAAAACAAAAAATGAAGATAAATATTGGAAAAACCAGATAGCCCTGACCAGACAAAGGGTGGGCTGGTCAAAGGATTCTATTTTTTTCCTCTTATGATGGTGGGCATTTCCTAGTCTAGAGATATGGAAATTAATCTCCATCAAAAGTTGATATCATTAAATATCAAATAATCTAGCTAAGTTCTTTTCCTCTAATTCCCTCTCATTAACATTCTCATCATCAATTGACTTCCCAGATACTTCCTGATAAAGAAAGAATAAGCTAAACCTATTGGAAGTCTTGCCACTTGACAGATATTTTTGTGAAAATTAATGCATTGGCAACTTGATGTGTATATCCAATCTGGTGTCAATTTATTTAGCATCAAAAAGAATTTCCTTTATAACCAACTCTGTAACACTGAAAAGACTCCCAGTTGTGAGGCCAAAGCCATGGTGTATTCACAAAAGTAATGTCTCCAGAGGGACCAGCAATCAGCTTTCTCCTGGAAATATTTCTACTGCACTATATGATTACTTTAACTATACACAGCAAAACAATTTATCAGTTAAGATGGAAAAGAGCAATGTTATTTTAATCTGGGACACCTAAATAGTAATAATATACTTGGAAACTCATGATATTAATATAATAGAAATTTAGGAAAGAAACATCTTGAAACATTATTCAAGAAATTTTTCTGTAAATAATGAGTTGACTGCATATTTTCTGCATTGCCATCTTCATGTCTTTGTTCTTGAATGTATAAATGAATGGATTCAAAAAAGGAGAGAGAATTGCATCAAAAATGGCAAGGAATTTATCTAGGTGTGAGGTGGGGTGAGGCCAGGTATAAACAAATATGCAAGGACTAAAGAACAAAATCATCACCATAATATGAGATGACAAAATAGAGAGGGCCTTGAAGGAGTCTCCAGTAGAGTTTTGCAAACAGTGACCAGGATAGAAAAGTAAGAGATGATCCATATGAAGAATGCTGCCAGGGATATAAAACCACTGTTGACTGTGACCATGAACTCAAGTCTGTAGGTGTCTTTGCAGGCAAGTTTGATGAACTGAGGAAGGTCACAGTAAAAACTATCTAATGCATTAGGGCCACAGAATGGCAATTTTCTAACAAAAACCAGTTGAATCACGAATGGATCAAGCCAATTATCCATGAAACAACCAGTAGAAAAGTATATATTTTTCAGCTCAACTAATGGAGAGGCTTGCATATGACAATGTATCTGTCAAAGGCCACGGCTATGAGCAGTCCCATCTCTGTGCCACCAATGACATGAATGAAGAATATCTGAGTGATGCAGCCTCCAAATGAGATGACTTTCTGCTTTCTGAAAAGGTCATAAATCTTCTTGGGAGTAAGGACAGAAGAAACAGCCAGGTCGATGAAGGAAAGATTGGCCAATAAAAAGTACATGGGGGAGTGTAAGTGAGGGTCTGCAGTCACTGTGAGCACAATGAGAGTTTGCCATCATGCTTGCCATATAAAACATGGAGGATAACACAAAGAGGAGAAGTTGGATCTCCCAGGAATTGGAGAGTCCCAGGAACACAAACTCTGACATAACATAGTGATTAACTCTGTCCATTGACTTATCAGCTCAAGTGCCTCCAATGTTACCAGATAAAAGAAAATGAAGAGAAAATTAAATTAAGAATTTCAATAATGTCTGAGAATTATAATGACTACTTTGTCAAGTTATTCATACTGCAAAACTATATATCACCTCAATTCATTCTCACAGCCTTATAATCACTAAACAAACATTTTGCATTTGGTCACCTAATGCAGATGAGTCACTTCCATATGCAATATCCCTATAATCATGGCCTTCAAGGATTATTCTCCACTTTTAAACAAATTAATGTAAGAAATATGGAAAAATAGTAGATGCACACTGCAAATATTGAGGTCAGGAAAGGTGATGCATTGTAACACAATGAGTGAAGAATGAACAGGTGAAATGGCCTCATTTCCCAGAACTCACAGGTTCTGTTCTTGAATTTTTCATGGAATATTCTTCAGTCATTTAAGTTTTCTCTCCTCTCAACCTTACTTCATTTCAGGCACATGCTAAGTCTCTTGTGGTCACTCTCACATCACTACCCGTAGGTGCTTTTGCAATTCATGCAAAGCCCACAGAATATAGGTGATTATAATAAAACCTGTTATAGGGCATTGGGTGACTCAAGAGTATGGCAGGACCAAAGCAAGGGTAAGAAGGATTTGAGGGCACAGAATACTGGAGTGGGCTCCCAGAATATCAAATGTTTGTAGAAATAGGATGACTATTAGCCAGGACATGGCAAAGGTTTGCAAGATGAGGAAGGGGTTCTGTAGGACGTCAAGGAGGTTAAGAAGTCATATGTGTTTCTCTTTACAGATTCTTCACAAATCATGAAGTTTGTAAACTAAGATAATGGAAACCTAAGATTTTAGATTTTGCCAGAGATGAAGAAATGCGTACTAATGACATAGTTGGCATATAACCATTGGCCTCTCTTGTCCCCTCACTGCCTTGATTTTAGCTCCTATTATCTCAGCCCTCTGATTTAACCATACAATGCAAAGTCTGATTTTTGGCTGACACAAATCCTGGCTGCTACAAGAGTTTTTTACTCCTACCTATTTCTGAAAGAATATTCTGTAAACAGATGGGAGATATAACCTCCTGCCTATGGGCCAAACACTTCTGTCTCTTAATCCCTCCATTTGCCACAATAGTTGGGCATATTCCTAAAAAGTAATGTAGTTGAGGAAAGAAGGAGTTAGGAATAGAAAGAGTAAAGGGCTGGTAACAGAAAACTACATGAGTGCATAGGAAACCCCAGACTTGGAACTGAAAGGATAGGGCATGAGAAACCCAGCATTAGGGAAAAAAATCATATCCAACATTTTCCCTTTGATATCTATGTTTATATTCATAAACATACACACATACACACACCATAGATGCACATGATGATCAAAAGCTATCATAAAACTATTACCATGGAATCTCACAGATACTACCTATTCCTAGTTGTTCATTTACAAATGAGAAAGTGAGGGCACACAACTATAATCTAGATTTCTTAGTCCAGCTATGGCTTTGCATTTACATACAAGAAAAATAGTAAAGTGAGAAGAGATTCCAAACTCCAAAACTGCATGGTTCAATATTGTTACCTCCAGTCATATGTGGTTATGAGATGAAATTACAAATCTGTTTCCTTAGTTATACTAGCACATTTGAAGTGCTCAATAGTCACATGTGGCTAGCAGCTATTTATTGGATGGTGCAATATCGAATATTTCCAATTACTACCAATCTTTTAAAGGTTAACGAAAATCCCATTTCCCCCAAGAAAATATTCCCCAAAACCTCAGTTCTTACTAATTTCATCCCTCTCTCACTCTTACAAGTCAGGAAACTTAAAATTTAATTGGAAAAAATAATTTCTTACATAACAAATAAACTGCAACACAGTACCATAAGATAAGTTCCAGGGGTTTGCTGTTAGCAAGAAAGGACCCAAGTGTCTGCAGGGACATACAAAGAAAGATTTACAATGGAGAAAGGATTTGTTTGAGTTTTGAAAAATTAATAAGAATTTGGTAACATGAGAGAATGAGGAAAGGTAATAATAGGAATGATTTGGCTCCTTAACTAGTGAGTATCCTTTGCTACAATTCATCATTCTGCAATGGTTTCAATTTTATATATTCTCTTTCCTCAAATGTATTGTAAATATGAGGAGGATAAGGATGATTGCTTATGGCTCCTTTTTTCCTAGAAAGGAGAGTGAATTAAATAGTAAAGTTTTCTTGATTGTTTGGTTAATACAACTTCCTGAGGCAAATCCATTTCTTGAGGTCCATTTTTTTTCACTGTTTCTATTTTTATAGTGTGTCATTTTTTTAAAGTAAGTCCAACATTCATAAAGGAAGTTTCCACGTTCACACTGAGTGTTAACACATTTCCCAATCACTTTCCAAAAAAGAATGCTTAATATTCCTGCTATAAATTCCCAGCTGGAGTTTAGGGAAACCTCTCCTCAAGGTTTATAGAGCTTTAGACTCAAACTTAAAGCATGTAAAGGGAAAGAGAGAGAGAGAGAGTAGACACAGAAAGAAGGAGAAACTATATTTCCAAAATCAGCATGATAGGGACTTACAGAAGTTCTCTCTTTTAGGCTTCATGATATGATTAACAATATCTCCAATACCCTTCTTAAATGCAGAGAAGAAAATACAGATGTACTTTCCCCAGATTTTAAAGGTTTCTGAAATGGGTAATGATAGAATTTAGGAGCTGCCATAATATATACCAAACAATTTAACATATTTGTTCTTTAAAATTACCTGTTTGGGAACAAAGGGCTGAAGTGTAGTGGACATCACCATTCTATACTCCTCAGGATTGGGGGAAGAGCTATGGACTAGAGTGGACTTACTGGTATTCTGTTGTAGACATATTGTGATTCAAGCAATGGAAGAAATTACAACATTAATGGGGAGCCAGTGGCTACTGGATGCTTTGGGGGCAGGGAGAGGGAAAAGCACTTGTAATACAGGGGCTTTTCGGGACTAAGGAATTATCCTAAGTGACATTACAACAACAGATATAGGCCATTTTTCATCAGCATATAACATGCAGAACTGAGTGGGAGAGAGTGTGGTCCACAATGTGAACTATGGTCCATGCTTAGTGGTAAAGTCCCAGGATGTGTATATCCATTGCAGGTGATGTGCCACACCAATGAAAAATGTTTATGTGGGAGGTTGCGGGAGGTGTGGGAGGTGGGGAACATGAGAATCCTTGTAATTTTTGTGTAACATTTATGTAATCTAAACATCTTTAAAATATTTTTAAAAAATAAATAATGATAGTTTTTAAAATAACAAATAGAATACAAAAATAACTGAAAATTTTTGAAATAAAAAAATATATTTTTTGATATGTGACCTTCTTTACATAAGATCTGTTGTCTTGTATGTATGCATGTAAAGTGACCTTTTCTTACATATATTCCCCCAGTGTCTTATTTCTTTTTTTTTTTTAAATTTTATCTTCAAGAAGTTTTAGTTACAGAAAATTCACATATAGGGGATTCCCATATACCCAACATCTTCTCCCTTTTCCCCACTTCCCTATTAAAAGCATTTTACATGTAGATGGTAAATTTGTTACAATTGCTAAACAAATTTTGAAGCATTGCTACGAACCATGGTCAGGGATTTACATTATGATTTATATTTCAGACCGAACACTTTTATAAATTTTGATGAAATTTAAAATGACTTAGGAAGAAGCTGTGGCTCAAGCAATTGAGCTCCCATTTACCATGTGGAGGACCCATGTGCTATCCCCGGGACCTTCTGTTAAAAAAAAAAAAGAGAAAAATGCATCACAGATCTGCGTGGTGAGGCGCAGGCCCTCATGCAGCTCAGAGAGGCGCAGGCCCCCACATGGCAAAGCAACACACCAAAAAGACAATGATGCAACCACATAGAAAAAAAATGGCCTGTATCCATTATTGCAAGATCATGCAGATCAATTCTAATGACGTAGAAATGCCCTATGTTCCATCTATTCTATTATTCCATCCCCCTCCCCTCGGGACCTATGGTAACCACTATATTTCACTTTTTGAAGAATAAGATTCATACTTATTTGCAATAATATTGAGGGCTTGACATATTTGTCTGTTTTCTTTTATCAGACACTGAATGTTTTTGAGAGACACTTGCCCCTCAATTTGAGAACATAGAAGGACTGCCTAAGATGGGAGTTTAATATTTTATTCTTTATTGTGTGGGTCTCCACCCACTGACATAACATACTATGACAAGATGAACACTTACATATTCCACAGAGGCCTGCCCCAGGTGTACCCTGTCCTGTATGACCCCCTCATCCAACACCCTATACCAGTAACCATCCCCTGCCATATTTGCCAAAAGAAGATTCCCAGCATTGTAGTTTTAAACACAGACCTGAAAATCACCAGAGTTCACCTGCTCCTTCCCCCAACTCTCCTCCCAGTTTAATAGATAGTCCAACCCTCTCTCCTGACCCTACCCCACTCACAGACCAGCACCACCAAACACAAGAACATCACTGCAAAAAGGTCATTCCCAGCCACTGCACAACTATACCCTTCCACATTTTCATAGATTTTGCCCAAATGTGCATTGACTCATCACTCTCTAATCCCTTTCTAATTCTTGTAAAACTATCTTCCAGACTCTATTTCTATGAGTCTGCTCAATTTGCTTAATTCATATCAGTAAGGTCTTGTAATATATGTCCTTCAGTGCCTGGCTTGCTTCACTCGACATAAGGTCTTTAAGATTCATCCATGTTATCCCACGTGTTAATATTGCATTCCTTCTTACACCCGAGTAATATTCCATTGTTTGTATACCCATTCATCTTGTCGATAGACATTTGGGTTATTTCCAAATTTTGGCAATAGTGAATAATGCTGCTATGAACATTGGTGTACATATATCTGTTCATGTCCCTGCTTTCAGATCTTCTGGGCATACAACCAGCAATGGGATTGCTGGATCTTATGGCAGTTCTACAGTTAGCTTCCTGAGGAACCACCAAAGTGTCCTCCACAATGGCTGCACCACTCTACATTCCCACCAGCAGTGGATAAGTGTTCCCTTTCCTCCACATCCTCTCCAACATTTGTAGTCCCTTGTTTTTTAAAAGCCACCAGTCTAATGGGCGCAAGATGATATCTCATTGTAGTTTGTATTTACATTTCCTTAATACCTAGTGATGTTGAACTTCATTTCATGTACTTTTTAGCCATTTGTATTTATTCTTTGCAGAAGTGTCTGTTCAAATAACTTGCCTTTTTTTTAATGGATGGTTTGTATTTTTATTTTTGAGATGTAAGATTTCTTTATATATGCTGGATATTAGGTCCCTATCAGATGTATGGTTACCAAATATTTTCTCCCATTGAGTCAGCTGTATTTTTACTCTTTGGACAAAGTCATGTTAGGTACAGAAGTGCTTCATTTTGGGGAGGTCCCATTTACCTATTTTTCCTTTCGTTACTCATGTTTTGGGTGTAAAATTCATGAAACCATTTCCTACTACAAGATCTCATAGATGTGTCCCTTCATAATCTTCCAAGGTCTTTATGGTCTTGGCTCTTATATTTAGATCTTTGATCCATATAATTCTTGTATATGGTGTGAGATGGTGGTCCTCTCTCATGCTTTTGGATGTGGATATCCAGTTCTCCAAGTGCCTTTTATTGAAGAGTACAGTCTCTCCCAGTTGAGTGGGCTTGGTGGCATTGTCAAATATCAGTTTACCATATATGCGAGGATCTATATCAGAACTCTCAGTTCTGTTCCATTGGTCAGTATGTCTATCCTTGTGCCAATACCATGCAGTTTTGACCACTGTAGCTTTGTAGTATGTTTTAATGTCAGGTTGTGTGATTCCTCTGATTTTATTCTTCTTTTTCAATATGTCTTTGGCTATTTGGGGTCCGTCGCCTTTCCAAATAAATTCCATAGTTAGTTTTTACAACTCAGTAAAAAATGCTGTAGTAAGTTTATTGGGATTGTGCTAAATCTGTAAATCAGTTTTGGTAGGATAAACATCTTAAAGATGTTTAGTCTTCTTATCCATGAACAGGGAATATTCTTCCATTTATTTAGGTCTTCTTTGTTTTCCTTTAACACTGTTGTGTAGTTTTATGCATACAAGTCATTTACATCTTTAGTTAAATTTATTCTTAAGTATTTGATTCTTTTAGTTGCTATTGAAATGGGATTTTTTTTCTTGATTTGCTCCTCAGATTGCTCATTATTGGTGTATAGAAATGCTACTGATTTTTGCACATTAACTTATAATCTGCCTCTCTTTTATAAGGTCTAGAAGCTTTGTTGTAGATTTTTTAGAGCATTGTATGTAGAAACATGCCATCTGCAAATAGTGAAATTTTTACTTCTTCCTTTTCAATTTGGATACCTTTTACATCTTTTTCTTCTGTACGTGCTTGAGCTAGTACTTCTAACACAATGTCAAATAAGAGCAGTGACTGTGGGCATCCTTGTCTTGTTCCAGATCTTAGAGGGAAAGCTTTTAGGATTCCATCTTTGAATATGATGTTAGCTGTGGTTTTTTACATTTACCCTAAGTCATGATGAGGAAATTTCCTTCTTCTACTCCCTTCTTTTGAAGTGTTTTTGATCAGGAAAGGGTGCTATATTTAGTCAAATGCTTTTTTTCTTACATCTATAGAGATGGTCATGTGATTTTTTTCTTTCGATCTGTTAAAGTGCTATATTACATTGATTTTCTACATTGAATCATCCTTGCATACCAGGGATGAAACCCACTTGGTCATGGAGTATAATTTATTTGATGTGTTGTTGAATATGATCAGCAAATATTCTGTTGAGGATTTTAGCATCTAGGTTCATTAGAAAGATTGGTCTATAGTTTTCCTTTTGTATGGTGTCTTTGTGTGGCTTTGATATTAGGGTGATGTGGGCATCACAGAATGACATAGGCAATGTTCCCTCACTTCTATTTTTTGGAAGATTTTAAGCAGGATTGGTATTAGTTCTTTCTGGAATGTTTGGTAGAATTCATCTGTGCAGCCATCTGTTTTTGGGCTCTTCTTAGTTGGGAGGATTTTGGTGACTAATTCAATCTCAGTACTTGTGCTTGATCTGTTGAGGTCATCAATTTCTTCTTTTGTCAGTGTAGCCTGCTTGTGTGTTTCTAGGAATTTGTCCATTTCCCTTAAATTATCCATCTTGTTGGCTTACAATTTTTCAAAGTATCCTCTTATGATACTCTATTTCTGTGGGATCAGTGGTGATATCCCCTTCCTCATTTCTTATTTTCTGTATTTGCATCTACTCTCTCTTTTTCTTTGTTAGTCTAGCTAAGGATTTGTCAATTTTATTAATATTCTCAAAGAATTAGTTTTTGGTTTTGATTATTTTTTATAGTGTTTCTTATTTTCAATTTCATTTAACTCTCTTCTAATCTTTCTTGTTTCCTTCTTTCTACTTGCTTTGAGATTAGTTTTTGTTCTTTTTCTAATTCCTCCAGGTGTGCAGTTAGGTCTTCAATTTTAGCTCTTCTTTTTTAATACAGGCATTTATAGCGATGAATTTCCCTCTAAGCCTTGCTTTTGCTTAATCCCATAGATTTTGATATGTTGTATTGTCATTTTCATTTGTTTCAAGGTAGTTACTGATTTCTTTTGCAATTTTCTCCTTTTCCCAAAGTTTGTTTAAGAGTGTGTTGTTTAACTTCCATATCTTTGTGCCTAATCTGGTTTTCTTCCCCTTACTGATTTCCAGCTTCATTCCATTGTGGTCAGAGAAATTACTTTGTATAATTTCCATCTTTCTGAATTTATTGAGAATTGTCCTATGTCCTACCATATGGTCTATCCTGGACAAGGATCCATGTGCACTTGAGAAGAATATATATTCTTTATTTTCTTGTAACGTTCTGTATGTGTCTACTATGTACATATCCTCTAATGTATTATTCAAGGTCTCTGTTTCATCATTGATCCTCTGTCGAGATGTTCTGTCTAATGGTAATAATGGTGTATTAAAAACCCCCACTATAATTGTAGAGGCATCTCTTTCTCCACTTAGTTTTTCCAGTGTTTGCCTCATGTATTTTGCGGTGCCCTGATTAGGTGCATAAATGTTTATGATTGTTCTTTCTTCTTGATAGATTACCCCTTTTATTAATATGTAGTGCCCTACTTTGTCTTTTGCAATGGTTTTGCATTTAAAGTCTATTTTATCCAGTATTAGTATAGGTACTCCTGCCCTTTTTTGGTTATTGTCTGCATGTAAAATTGTTTTCCAACCATTCACTTTCAGCCTCCCTACATCCCTGGGTCTAAGGTGAGTTTCTTGTAGACAGCATAGATATCAGTCATATGTCCTTATCCATTTTGCCAATCTGTGTCTCTTGATTTTAGAGCTTAATCCATTAACATTTAATGCTATTACTGTTAAGGAATTACTTACATTAGCCATATTTTCTTTAGGCTTATGTATGCCATATATTGTTTTTATTTCTTTTTTTATCTTTTTAGTTATTCTCACCAATAATTTTCTTTCCTACACTCTTCTCAAACCCTCTCTCTCCTGTTTTTTTTGGTTTTGTTTTGTTTTGTTTTTGTTTTTCCCTTTCAACCTGCAGTACTCCCTTTAGTATTTCTTGAAGGGCAGGTTTCCTGTGGACAGACTCTCTTAATTTCTGTTTATCTGTTTATCTGTGAATATTTTGAACTCTGGCCACAAGGGAAAAAAATTCAACCTTTTTTTTCCATCCATTCTGCCAATCTGTAACTTTTGCTGGGTAATTTAATGCATTAACAATCAATATTAATACTGAAAATGCAGTACATACTCCAACCATTTTATCCTTTGGCTTTCATAAGTCTTATTTTTATGTGTCTCTTTACACTTTTAATTACCCTTACTGATTATCTTCATTTCTACACTCCCTTCCAAACCTCTCTCTCCTGTCTTTTCCTTTCAGTTGCAAAACTCCCATTAGTATTTCTGGGAGGGCAGATCTCTTGTTAATGAATGCTGTCAGTTTCTGTTTATCTGTGAATATTTTAAACTTGGCCACAGTTTTGAAGGACAGTTTTTTTCGATAAATAATTCTTGGCTGGTAATTTTACTCTTTCAGTAACTTAAATATATGATAGCACTGCCTTCTCACTTCCATATTTTTTGCTGTGAAATGGGCATTTAATCTTATTGCTGTTTCTTTATATGACAAATTTCTTTTCTCTTCCTGCTATCAGGACTCTCTCTTTATCTTTGACATTTAACTTTCTAATTAGCATGCATCTCGAATTAGGTCTATTCACATTTATTTTGATTGGAGTATGTTGTATTTCTTTGACTTGGATATTTATGTGTTTTAAGTTAATTTGGAAATTTTCAGCCATTATTTCCTCAAGTATTCTTTCTGCCCCTTTTCCCTTCTCTTCTCCTGCTGGGACATCCATGATATGTATGTTTGTGCACTACGTGCTATCATTCAATTCCCTGCAACCCTACTCAATTTTTTCTATTCTTTTTTTCTGTCTCTTCAATTTCAGGTGTCTTGTCTTCAACTTGCAGTACCTTTCTTCTCCCTGTTCAAGTCTGCTAGTGTATGCCTCTAGTGTATTTTTATTTCAAAGAGAGAAAGAGTTTATCACCAGTACATAGCAAGGAGCTCAGATGGCCTAACAGCCTAAAATCTGTCTCATTGAATTGCAATAATTCTGATAGCTTGATAGTATCCAAAGGCAGGCAAGAATATGCTAATGAGTAATTGCAGTATGGCTACTCAAGTACCTTCATTAATCTATTTTTAATTTTAAAAAATTATTGAAATATATCATTCATACATTAACATCCATTAACAATAAATGTATAGTAAAAGCTGTGAACTTACAAAGCAAACACACATATCATCATACAGGGCTCCCATATATCACCCCACCATCAACAACTTGCATTGTTGTGAAACATTTCTTACAAACTATGAAAGAGCATTGTCAAAATATTACTACTAACATATATTTGTTCTGTTAACCACAGTCCATCTTTCACCACAAGTTTCCCTATATTATAAAGACCCATGCTTTTTACAATCCATTCAAAGTGTACACCCACAAGCTCTCATTTTCATCAAAGTGTTGTGCTTTCTTCACCTCAGTAGAGCACAGACCAATTCTAAAGAGTCCTAGGGATGGGGACAGGGAAGATGCCACAAAGCCTCCTTTTTCCTTTGGTGCACTTTTCTAGTCTGCCCAGGAGATGGCACTCTTCAACTCTTCCTCAAACCATTCCCTGCAGCAGAGGGAGTGTATTTTTTCAAACTCTTCTGGGCAGAATCCTTTTTCTTGACAGGCTAGAACCATAATTCAGAGCCTGAACTTAGCAGTACAAACTCGCCCTTCAAAAGCCACACTTGGCACTTGACCACAATCACACCCACCATTCCCTGGGAGGAAGACTTCACCCCCCTCTCTGGTCATGGAGCCAGCCATGGACTGTACCCGGGACAATCCTAGAGGGTGGAAGATGGGCATCGGTCAGTGCCCCAGAACAATTCTCTCATGGTTTCTGCTGCAGCTTCTCCTTGTCCCAGGGTCTGTGTAATTCAAAGAACCACCAGACCTCCCTCATGCTGCCATTTTCTATACTTTACCTGATGACTATTGGGAGGCAACTTTCTTGTCATGCTTGTAATCATGACTGAGATTTCCATCTCCATTCCTCTCCTCTTAGCCAATCTCTCTTCAGTTAACTTTTGCCTTTCCTCAGTCACCACCCCAATCTTATCACAGACTCCCTAAATGATAATAAGACCATTTCCTTTGGAGGCTGCATGAGTCAGATCCTCTGTGTGCATTTCTTTGGAGGAGGTGAGATGGTGTTTCTCGTGACAATGGCCTATGACTATCAGGTGGCAATATGCAAGTCTCTCCATTACTCTAGCACATGGACAGGGCAAAAGTGCATTTGTCTACTTTTTTTATATATATATTTCAAAA